>JAPMOB010141008.1:0-11914 GCA_029875015.1 Lepomis gibbosus | reverse complement strand
ACACACACACACACACACACACACACACACACACACACACACACACACACACACACACACACACACACACACACACGCTTGGAATCGTATGTATGTGAACATATTTCTTAGTGTGTTTGTGCGAATGTCCATCTATTTGAGTTATGTATGAAATCATAACTTGCATCCCTGTGTGTATGACTGAGGTATCAGCACATGGTTATTGTCTTTAAAATACAAAGATTGATTTTGCTTTTTTGTTTCTCCAACCTTCCCAGCTGCAGTTTCCCCCCCTACAGGTACAATACATTCTACTACATCACTCCCGTATATTAATACCCGATGCTCCGTTTCTGCTCCCTCCACTGATCTCACTTCATTTAAACCCATGTCATGTACACAATCCAGCTGACAAACTGCTCCCAATGTTCGCTCAGTGACAACAGAGTCAAATTGTGCCTGTGCACGCATGTTTCAAGGTTAACGGAGCCCACCGTAAAAACAAGGAGTCTCTCAATCACGCTGAGCCACAACAAAACAGAGCAGGACTACACACACACAGAAACAGCAGAGCCCCCGTCTCTGTATTTGTGGCAAGTAGGGCAGAGCAGATTGCAGAGCAAAGTGCTGAGCTTTCCACAGCCGTCGTTCCCTGCAGGACTTGGCGAGGTCCTTATTCACAGCATGACAGTGCAGTGCAAAATGGAGCTATACTCGAGCTAGAGGTCCATTAAACTACAAGTCAAGAAGGGGAAAAAAAAAAGTCCCTCACATTAACATTCAATGCAAAATAAACATAAGAGATTTGCGACTCAAGGTAGAAAGGAACTCGTCCTCCCACCCACTCCTGTCATGTAAGCCAACACACAGAACATAACGAGTAATAGCAATGGACAAAAGGCAGGGTGGGGTCGGGGTTTTGAAGGAACAAAACAAATCACATTAACTATTCAGTGGATGTGGTATTCATTTAAATCTTTGTTGTAGTAAAACTAATCCTTAACTTGTAATAGAACAAATTGTTAGAAAAACTGAAAATATCTGGCGCATTATTGTCCTACACCTCCCTCCTCCTATAACAATTCTCATTACAAATGAAGGCTTAGTTGGCCAGCACAACAGGCTGGAAGGACTGGCTAGGATATTGCAAGTTGTAGCTTCCTAATCCCTCGACAAACGGCGGCTTCTCCATGTAGGAGATTCCTCCGTTGCTGCCAATGATACCCACACTCTGGGCAGGAGGAGGGCTGGAGAAGGGGTCAAAGGATGGATGAGTGTGGGGGGGTTGGAATGGGCTGGCATGAGGCTGTATGGGCTGGGTGTCGGCATCGAAGTAAAGGGGGCCTGGGGATCCTGGGTAGACAAACTCTTTGGCGTTGGGAGAGAGCTGGCTGGCGATGGGACCACCGAGGGAGTGCAAGGAAAGCGATAGGGGCTTGTGCTTGAGCAGCTCTGGTGCTGAGATGGTGGTAGGAGAGTGGGAGAGCATCCTCTGGGCAGGAGGTATGACCACTGCAGAGCCAGCTGCCGACCCGGCCCCACTGCACTTCTTCATCTTGGTCGAGCCGAATTTAGTGGCAGCGAAGCTGGCGGTTGTGAAGGTGATGGGTTGAGGACGGGCAGTGGGAAGAGCTGAGGGCGGCTGCTGAGCGGAGAGGTAGGGCAGCCCACCGCTGGGAGGAGAAGGGGTAGAGGTGTTAGAGGAGTGGACAGCAGGCTCGGTAGGCGTGCTGGAGCTGGGGTAGCTGAAGAGCCCGGAGCAGGACTGGGCAGACAGAGGTGTGGGAGAACTAGAGAGCGATGGCATGAGGGCGGGAGACGCCTGGCTTCCAATTGGCACAAACACCTGAGCGTCTGGGTTGAAGCCCAGACTCTTGCCCTCCTCCACCTCTGCGTCTCCTTTACCCTCTCTCATCACCCCCTCAGCCCTCTCGCTGTCACAGCCGAGGCCTGGAGGGTCCTCCAGGTAGAGAACCTTCACCGCCCCCTTCTCTCCAATCTGGTAGGATACCTCATAAGGGTCAATCCACACACTGAGCTCTGCAGGAACGTTTGCACGCACTTCCTCTGTGTCCAGTCCACTTCTTTTGGCAGCCAACTCCACCACGGGGTCCCTCGGTGCACCAAGGTGAATACAGCGGAAGGCAGAACCCCTGAGGGGGGCTTCAGGGTACCAGTGACCCTCAAAGCGAGACATCAGAATCCTCTCCAGCTCCTCGCCAAACAGGTCGGCTCGACGCCGAGGCAGCTTGTTGTACAGGTAGGACACGATGAAGTTGAGGGCGACCTTAACTTCTAGATGCATGGCTGCACCAGGGTAGCGCCGATCGTGGGAGCAAAGTGATCAAGATGGTGCTGAATATGAGGCAATGCAACTGGAACAAGGAGTTTTCCCTCTGGCTTATTTTACAGTGTATGATTCTTTTAGTGTCACCATGGTAAAGGCACCTTGTTACATGGACAGCAGTTTGCAGGCTGTTTTTTGTTGTCACAAATACGTAACGATGTTGTCAGGTCCCAACTGTGAAGAAGAAAACAGAACAAAGTGGTTATTTTACTAGGCAAAAAACAGGTGAAGGTTTGAGGGGAGATTGAGAGAGATGGATCAAAAGTGTAGGGATCAAACTAAACAGTTAATCACACTTATGGACATAGAAAACCTTATTTGTACGGGGACGGAGAGTGCCACCACAATAAAAAGACATTTTCAGTGATTAAATAGAACTAATTTTGTGCATTTAAGCATTATTTACATGTTTACTCCTTTGTCTGAACACCAACATCACTAAAGCATACTGAAACATTTAGAGTTACCCTCAAGTCCTTTGAACAATCAATTTTCAAAAAGTAAAAAAACAAAACAAAAACAAACTGCATCACATTAACAATTAAAAACACTTTTGGTTACAATAAACTAACAAATCTCAGGACATCCTGGTGAAATGCTTTAGTAAATGTATCAGTTAAATGATTTATATAATTATTTGTTGTTTCATTGATTTTTTTTTAAATAAATTTTTTATTTACATGTTCAAAATAAAGATATCAAATCAAATTTGAGTGGCACACTCCAGCCTCTGTGTAAGTCATGGCTCTATTGAAAGCAAGAAATATACAAGCCTGCAGGTACGAGGCCAGTGGAGGTGTTACAGCTTAATACGATATGGTTTGAGACATTTCTTTAGTAACCTGTGAGGGCAAACACTGACTCAAATAAGAAACTATTCTTATTCTTAGATGTGTGAATACTTGGGGAAAAGGGGAAATATCAGATCCACTGAATCTACTTAATGTTTATGGTTTGTTAAGGAGGTGAGAAAGCTTATTTACACAGCTACTGTTCTTATTCAGCAACACACAGCAAGTATACATTTTTTATATTTTGTTTTTTTTTTATCAACTGCATAGTGTACTGATGGATCTAACAGATGCTGTATTATGGGCTTCATAAATCCTTTATAATCTGAATCCGAGCCCGTGGAGTGCTTCCTGCTTAATGCCTTAACACAGAGTCACAGAGTCCATTCATCACGATGTGGAGTCAAATATAGTGAAATATCACATGCAGAAAGAGAAAAAAAACAAAACACTAGGCACACATAGCAAGAAGTGTAAAATGGCAGGACAGTTAGTCGACTTCCCAGAACACCATTTCCCACCATGCAGTGCGTGCGATCACCCCCTCCCCCCCTTATGCACACACGCACACAAACAATTCACTCATATTCACTACCCTGCCAGATGGGGATTCGGCTGCTAAGATTAGAAAGACGCCTCCGATTAAAGACAATTCGAATGTTACAGATAAAGCCACACAGGCTGGATGCAGTGACAGTTCTAAATGAGATTTACATTTCCCCTATTGCATGAAAAAGGTGACATTGAAAGAGAAGATGGGGGTTGGTTAGAGTGGGCTATAAATAGGGCCCCATTTTGCATCATCTATGGTGCAAATTCTTCTCCACCACCTGAGTTAAAAATGAGATAGTGTGACTGTGGAAAAGGATCTTTGAGAACAGGAGAATCCACTGGTCCATCACCTGCCAGCATCACTAAAACCCTTGAGTGCATTTCATACCTCTCATTATAAAAAGGCAACAGTGAGATCCTCAGTAAGATCAGTAACAATAAGATTAAGTTACATAAAGGAATAGCTCTGTTGATATATGCAAATGTTTTGATTTGTGCAATAGCATCCAAATATTTTATGTTCATAAACCCCCTCGCCATGTTCATACGAGTGTTCTTCACCTGAAGATCTGTTACACAGCTTGAAGGAGCTGCATTCATTTTTAGAGGCCTGCTGTTTTGCAGGTCAGTAGCAAAAGACAGGATCTATAGTGCTATTTTTGTTTACATGCACTCATTATCAGTGCTGCAAATGTGTGGCACAGTGTGCTGCATAGCATCCACTACAGGTCAGGTTTTATCTATTAAGCACCAGATCTGTGATCTTACAGGAAGCACAAGCTACAATAGATGAAAGCAAAAGCCCCTTTAGAAATATTTTAAGGGAGAGCAACATACAGGCCTGCCTGAACTAAGTAGCCAGCACACACACAAAACCTGTGTTTTTTTCCCCCTTTGTTGAATTCATTTTTCTCCCAGTTGAACTTTAAACAGATTTATATTTAAAGATGTCTTTGAATTTGGATTGTTGCACACCTACTACATGCAAAATAAGCGGGGTAAATACGCAAGAAGAGCGCGAGGCTGGAGAAATGTCAGCCAGGTTTGTGAGATGACAAGCTCAGATAATAGGGGATTACTGCCATATGTCAGCCAAAAGGCACTGGAGCAGAAAGGACACTGGTTTAGCTGACGTGCAAGTGAAATCCCTTCATGCCAAACTGTCGCTGTAAATTAAATGATAAGGCCTAATTAAGTGGTGAACAGCCATCGACAGAGTAGGTGCACTAAGCAAGGGAGGAGAGAGTCCCTCCTCAGCATAAACAACCCCGTCAAACAAGAAATAAAAAGGAAAACAAAGACGACAGCTGAACAAGCTTTGAGAGGGTCACTTCAGATAACGGACTGAGGGAAACACTAAAGCTGGCTCTTTATTTTAAATGGCTGAACCCGTACAGTCATTCATTATGGCCAGCGGATTTTGACGGAGAGCCAAAGCTTCTGGAAAGACAAACACCAAAACACATCAGCATGCGGTTGTAAATGAAGACGCCAAGAAGGATGTTTGAATACAATTAAGCTGTTTCATGCATGCACCGGCTTTAATTACTCACCTTTTGTTACTGATGCCCTGGCTTGACTTGTAGCCTACTCCTGCGTTTCTGTTTTAATTCCGTATTGTATTGTCTCGGATTTAAAGGCGGATCTGCCGACCCGTTGTTTCAGATGCTGAGCAGTAGATATTCTGCTTCTTAGTTGATTTTTTAAAAGCACAGCCTCAGTGCTCAGATGGCCGAAGGCTTTCCCAGTTTGTCTTCAGCTGACAGTTTGCATGGAGGTCCAGAGAAACTTTGCTGTTTGACAACCCGGCGTATTTATACAGTGTGAGTCGCCCACACGCCCGTGACGACAAGAACTACTTTCTTCATTTTATAGAAGCTGCAGCTTTATTATGATGTTTTCCAGTCAACGTTATTCATGCACCTGTCCTAATGTCAGCAAACCATTAAAGTCATCCCTATGGACTATGTCTATTTTATTATTAACCCGCTAATTTCAAAACAAAAACAAAAATAAATGCGTCACTTTAGACAATATGTCGATTAAAAACACAGAAAATGAGGATGCTTTTTCCTCATATAAAATCCAACTTTACCTAGTGGGCTCTAGTTTAATTGGCGGAGGAATATTTGTAGTTCCCTACGGTGCTAAACAATTTGCTAAAAATACAGGCGGTGATAGCAACAGAGTCTCTATTGGCTGAGATGGGGGAGGACCCACATATTATTGGGCAGCAGCCTCCGTTCAGTCGCTAAAGCAAGCTGACTTATACCAGAGAGTTGTGGGAAATGATGTTCTTATCACTAAGTGACGTGAGGTTGACTAAAGAGAGTCGGCTATTACATAATAAGACGTCTGGCAGTTGCACTGCGAGTATGAACATTATAATTACAAAACAACATTAATAACATTTTAATCATATGCATTACGCGAACATGTTAGGTGGCCATATTTTGCACAAAAAACTGTGGGTGGGAATTTTGAAACTAACAAATTCAAATGTTTGTCCTATGAGTACATTTAAGCATTTTTACTTAATCACTTGACTATTTGACTGTTAATCTCAGACATGGATAAAATTCAACTATTTGATTTGAAAATTACACTTTAAGGAAATAAAGCCTATAAGAATGCCCAAACGCGTTTGAATATTTGTTTTCTTCAATAGATTTTTATGCATGAATCTAAAGCATACTCCTATGTAGACCCTATATCATATTATATAATATGTTATGTATTAAAGAAGGCCTATATGATGTAGTTCCCGTGATGGAAGAAGTATTAAGAAAAAGTAACAATACTACACCTTAAAAATAATCTATTAAAGTCCTGCATTCATTTTCTTAAGTAGAAGTACAAAAGTATTAAAATGTATATATATATATATTTTTTTTTTTCTTAATTTATTTTTTTTAAAGTGCTGGACATTCAGCAGAATGACTCCTATTAAAG
The DNA here is from genome assembly GCA_029875015.1 of Lepomis gibbosus. Taxonomy (NCBI): domain Eukaryota; kingdom Metazoa; phylum Chordata; class Actinopteri; order Centrarchiformes; family Centrarchidae; genus Lepomis; species Lepomis gibbosus. The sequence goes on along the minus strand of JAPMOB010141008.1, from coordinate 5,293 downwards.
TATAAGTGAATTATCATTAGGCCTACTGACATTTTATTAGGTAGAGGTGGAGTTGGTTTTAACTGGCTACGTGTGTAGATAACTATATTATATAATGCTGGGTAGGCTAGTTTAATCTCACAGTGCATCGTGTTTTATAAAGTGACAGATCGTTTGTTTTGTAAAATCTTTGTAAAATGTAAAACTGAAATGGAGTAGAAATATAAAGTTGCTGGAAATTAAACAACTGATTTGAAGTCGGTAACTTCAAAACTGTGCTTAAGTGCAGTAAGCGTGACAAAAAGTATTTGTTTTAATACATTATATCTTTTTTAAATTTAATCCAATAATAAAGTATAACGTTTTTCTCTCAAAACCGTTATTTAATTCACAACATAATAACAGAGTTAGGCATCACACCAGGAAGAGTAACAGAACACCTTTCATCATAAACATAAAAACCACAGCAGTTTAATGGAAAGTGCTACATGCATTTAAAAATAACATCATAGAAATTCTGAATCATAACATGGTGAATATATAAAATGTAGGTATTATTTACACAAAATCATAAAGGTAAATAAAAAGAGGGTGCACTTAGTAAAGTAATGTCAAAATTCTTCCTGAGATGTTCTGAATAATTCGAGCCGGGATCTTGAGAATTTATGGCCGAGGTAGGTAGGCTTCCTACTAAGATAAGTGAGTTAACGATCCTCAGATTTTTAGACTTTTGTTTTCAGAGTGTAGTATTACATCTTTGGCTACAAGTTTAATTGAATGGTTAGTTTGAGTTAAAAAAACAGTCCTCATTTCCCCCCCAGAGTCCCAATATAATAAACTAACGAGCTGCTTAAGCCGGTGACGTCATACCAGGGCGACAATCATCTTTGTCAGTGAACAAAATGGCGTCTTACTGTTTGACTGTCACTAGACTGCGGGTAAGAAAACGTTATCTTACTTTTACAGAGTTTTTAACTGCCTTTCTATGGAGTACATATGTGATAATAGATATGTTCTGTCGAGTAGTTCAGCCGCCGTCGCGTAAGGTGGACCGACAGCGGGTAGATGTAGAGGAGAGTGCGCAGCGAGCCGTCAGGTCACGGTGCCCCCGTTTGACTCCCACCAGCAACGCGACGCAATGATTATAAACCACGCCCGACCTGACAGCAACCGATATTATATCGTATTATTGTTAATAATAGTATCGAGTTCAGTTTAAGTCAGCTTATTAGGGGCTGCAAACGGGCCTTGGTGACCTGTGGTTAGCAAGGTGATCGCAAGGTTACGGAGTTTTCTTAACGCGCACTTCACTCCTGACAGCTGGGACTGATGCACAGCAGTCTGTTTCTGGCCTTGTGTTGGGTACGGGAATAAATCAGATAGCCTAGTAACGTTATATGTTTATATTGGATAGTACAAGGGGGGAGAATATACTTGTTATATTACACATAACGGTAGTAATGGCGATTCGTCCAGTTTAAAAAGGTTCCAGAGAAGTTTTGTTGTAGATTGTTGAGTCTCAGTTTCACTCCTCCATTCAATTTTGAGCTTATTATTTGGATCAGTAGCACAGCATTGCATTGAGTTGACATTATATAAAACCTATGCTTTCAAACAAACTGAAACTTAGCATGGTGGCAAATGGTGATGCCACATTTCAGTGTCACTCAGTCCTCTTTCAAGACCTGTGTGAATGTTTTTAAGCAGGGCTTTCAACTAAATTGTTCAGGGGGACACATTTCTAAAATCTTGGGCCCCAGGGCCAGACATTTCCCTGGGCTACTAGTCTCATTGTGTAAACTTGACACAACTCGCCACCACATTTTCAAAGCTTTTATTTCACTACATACCAAAAGAGGCCTAATCATAAAGTAAAAAAGAAAATAAATGGGATTCTTAAAGTAATTAGGCCAGGTGCTTAATTTAATTTTCTTTGCAACACAAGCTGTTATTTAGGCCCCAATATAAAAACACATATTATAATAAATGTAATTTACAACACATCATATCATATCAACCATTTGGCATCTAATTTGGTCAATTCTGACATCTCTACTACATTACAGCATATCCTGTAAACATTTATAACCCCCTTCTTGTTTTCTGCCTGGTTCTCCATCTTCAGCTAACTATCTCACTTATTTTAAACAGACAAACATCAGCTAACCTGCACCAAATCAATTCACTATTCTCCAGTTCTCTTTAACTCAAACAAATCAGAAAACACAGATAGGCTGAGGCTACACGCCTGTAGGCTACTAAAGAGAGCGATTGCACTTCTTTGACTGAGCAGTGACAGAAAAGGCCGGTTCACATGACGTGAGGACAACATGCAAACAGTGATGCAAAGCATTTGTTTTTATGCTGTTCATGTTAGAAAAGTAATGCATGTTCATGATTGACTTCTTCTACACAGGAGCACTCTGCTGGTTGGAAGGATTTATTATGGCAAAAAGTCATAATAAATGTTATTTGGATTAATGTCATCCCTTTTTTAAATTTTATTTATTTGTAAATAGAACTGATCTGCTGGAGTTGGCCTGTAGGCCTCCAGTTTAATAGGCCTGTTATAATTACATTAAAGTTTGTATGACTATGATGACTGCTTATGAAATAGTTGAAAAAGACCAAACTGACCATATTTAGCCTATTTTGGGGAAAAAAACAACATTTTCTGGAGCCATGAGAATTGAAACATTTTCCACTACTGCTGGTTTATTTACACAAAACATCTTGTTTGTTGGTGCTTTTCTGGTTTACTTTGCCTAGCCCTACTCTTTGTGTACACTGGACAATCACATTGCTTATGAATTCATGATAATCATAAAGTCACTGTAGGCTGTCTGTAGCATCATATCAGATTTGTATGCAAAGTACATGCCATTAAATGTATCTCTCATAGTCTCTGAATCAAAGTAATTGATTTGCAGATGACAAGTACAGACATTACGGAGCTGTAATTGTTGCAATACTGATTTTATAGACAGTATGTGTGTACCTCTAGTGCTCATGCATAGTTAACAGCGTAGGGGAGTGTTGAATCCACTCAGACTGTCATTGAGCCTTAACCCTGCAATATGAGCTGTATAAACTTTCAACCAGTTTTCTCTGACCACAGTGCCTGAAACACAAAGGGACTAATAAACAAATGAGCAAAGCTGGCTCATTGATCTCCTAGGATCCCTTATGGCAGGTTTTAAATCCAATCCTACAGTGACTTATTTTTCCGGCAGTAGCAAAAGACCTCATCAACTAATAAAAATGCCTCAGAAACATGACACAGTGTCCTGATTAAATTTCTAAATCAGTTGCATTTCCAATTCAGTCTAGTACTGGGTTTCTGCCAGAAGATTGATATAATATTATAATATTGATGTAATATTTGTAAATGTAATGCATTTTACTAAATAATAAAACTGTAAATTGCACACTTCAACATTATATTATTAAAAAGATCTTTTAATGCTTTATATAGTGTCTACAAAGAGATGAGTGTCAGTCATTGTAGCAAGAAGGTTTGGACAGCCTATTTTTATTACCTGCAATAAGAAAAACCTGACATTTTTGCTAAAATGGAGGCAAAGTGAGAGAGCTTTGGACCCAAAGTGTCTCCTCTAACTTTGTTGGCTAAAGCACACTGTCTGTGTAGACATGTTGTAAATAATTTGCTGTTCTTTACGTGGCAAAGTCTTAAGTTAGAAAGAGTCTAGTGGGGCATTTTTGTCAGCTGGTGTAGCAAAGCAAAGTGGAGCAAAGTGGGATAAGATCAACAGAATTAACAGAGACTTTGAATTATATCACATTCAGGTCGTTTCCTGAACTTGTAGCTCGGGCCATTCAAAGAAATTCTCTTTCTGATCTAAAGTCAGTGTCTAACCAAAGTAACTGAGCCTTCTGTGACCAAATGGAGGATTATTCTTATGTCTTTTTACTGGTGCCACTTTCAAGATTATGTTTTAACTATCCTCACATTCTTGCATAATTTAGCTGCCTCTCTTCCCCCGTATAGATAATTGTAATGTGTTAGTCCACAACAGTAAAAAAACGTTGTTTATGGTGTTATTCCTCAAATTGTCCTTTGTTTCCTCTGATCTAGCTGGCCCTTGGAACTGGGGCAAGGCGATTTCATGTCTCTGCAGCATTTAGCGCCAAGGCCAAGGTGGCCATGAGCCGCTTTGAGCCCGACTCCAGTATTAACTATGAGAAGATGCACGAGAACATCAACATTGTACGCAGGAGGTCAGTAGTTTCCCTTCTCAGAAATACACATGAACATACACAGAGTCCTTGTTGATTGCAGTTTGGCCGATGAGGAATGGCTGGTGTTTATTGCAGCTGGACAGTAAATCTTGTGACATTTACAGTGTAGACTTGTCAGGGCCAGCAGATCCCACTGAGCTAATCTTGGATGACCTGGTCTTGACCTTACCACATGCTGTAATCCAGGAATAGAAAAGGCCTTTTGTGTGGCTGTTGACTATTATGACTATTAGATCAACTGTTATGTTGGTGTTCAGGGCTTTTCCATGATTATTGGCAACAGGTGAAAAAAAGGACAGACAAGAGTTACATATTTTTTAAATTATTATTGTTATTGTTTCTGGACGGTACAAACACTCAGTGTTCAACACACATCACAATTATAACCACATCGTTCCATTAATCCACCCCACCAGGCTCAACAGGCCTCTCACTCTGTCAGAGAAGATTGTGTACGGTCACCTGGATGATCCTGCAGGACAGGAGATCGACCGCGGCCGCACCTATCTGCGCCTGCGTCCAGACCGTGTGGCTATGCAGGATGCCACAGCTCAGATGGCGATGCTTCAGTTCATCAGCAGTGGTCTGCCCAAGGTGGCCGTTCCCTCCACCATCCACTGTGATCATCTGATTGAGGCTCAGATCGGAGGGGTTGAGGACCTGCAGAGGGCTAGGGTGAGAACAGATAGCAAGAAGAAGGATGGAGTATTGTACGTACTGTACATATATTTTTATGGTACAGTCATTGCAGGTAGTTGCACATTACCACTGGCTTAAGGAAAAAATTGATACTTTTGTAATGTAATGAGATACAATTGATACCATAGACCAGTGATTACAAATAAGCTATAATATATATACGGCTAGATTACTTTGTGGCAAAACAAAATGATAGCACTTAATCACTTCCTTTTAAGTGATTATGCCTTCAAAATAAAAGCGTGAGATCCTTTTTTGCAGCACTAGGCCTACTTTTACCTCTTTTCCACCAAAAAAATAACTGGTTCGGAACTGGTGCTGGTTCAAAGTTGGTTCAACTTGCGAACCTTCTCAG
>JAPMOB010140830.1:0-15786 GCA_029875015.1 Lepomis gibbosus | reverse complement strand
ATATATATATACATTAAAAAGCATTTTGTCGGAGTATGATGTATTTCTCTGATATAATTATGGATAATTAAGTAATTCTAATGCATTAATATGCTGTGCAATACCAGCTATAAAAAGTATTGATTCAACAGTTTTTACATTGGTTTTTCCCCCACTAATTGTGATGCGCATTGCAGTGGCACATTACTGAAAAAACAAATATGTATGCGTTTTACATAGTATTATGACAAAAATGTGTTAATATGTATATCTGTTTTTTTAAATGCTCATATTTGCACACATTTAATGAATACTCTCCCATTATAAATGTGAAGTCCAGAACAATAGCCTGAGCAGTTATTAGAAATAAACTATTGTAAGAGTGAAGTCTGAGACCCCATTAAGAACCCAATGATAGTCTCAGTGTAAGACAACATAAACCTCCTCTCATCTCCTCTATCTTCATGTCATCAAGGTGCTGGCTTCATCCTCTACAACAGAGGACCGGCTGTTTGTGACCTTAGTGCTAAATCAAGTTCAAAGAGGACCACTGGTGTTTGGCAGATAGCTTTACATAAGGGCAATGGGAGAACAGTGTGTTTGGTCAACCTCTGGCTCCCCCTTTGATTCGCAGCTCTCCATGACCCCTGGCAGAGCGACACCACTTAAGGCTTTTCATTCAGTCACACTGGTCAGGCTGATAAGATCTGGGCGATAACTGACTTGACTTTCAATCTCTGTTCAGTTAACCAAATATTTTTTGTCACTTAGCATTTTTACACAAATGTTCCATCCCTTTTATATATACTGCTGCACATTAAGACTTTCTTTTGGCAGTATAACACAGAGCTGTCCCAAGCCAGTAAAAGACAGAAACTAGATTAGAGAAACAGATAGTTCACTCTGTCACAGAAAAACCAAGGCAATTTATTAATTCCCACTGTGTCATTGTAGTTCCTGTAATGAATATGAATATTAATTACTTCAAGTGATCATAATATATTCAGTTGAGATGAAGACATTTTATTTTGCAGTATGTCTAAAAGTTTCCATTTATACATGTAAAATCACCACTGCATGTCTGTATAAAATCCTTTTGGATTTGAAGTGGATGGTGTACATTGTTGGTATATGCCTAGTTTGTTTTTATGAAATAAAAGAGGAAATAAAACTTCAATCACTGATGCAATGAATTAAATCCTTGTTTATCATTTGAACCACCTACTTTGGTGCAGCTGATTGGCAGGCGTTCACTTTACCCTTTTAAAAATATATGAACAAGATGTCAGAACCACAGCGTCTACCATGTGAGCGCTGCAGTTCAGTTTGGGCCACGTTCTGCTGTTTTTGAACCAAACAGTCTGGTACCAGCGCACAGTACATTATGCAAGAGCAAAGAAATACATGGGGCACATTAACTTTCCACGGACAACGTCTGAACACAACTGGAAACCAATCAGGAAAAACAGCACTGTGTTTATTTTGTATTACAAATGTATTATCACATTATAAGAATGAGTAATGTATTGTGTTTAGGCTGCTGTTTGTTTAGGACAAAACTCAAAGTATTAATAAAATAGTTCTCGGAAGCAAGAGAGCGGCTGAGAAAGCTGATTTTGTGTGTTTGAAAGAAAAAAAGTACAGTGACACGCTATTAAAAGTGATCCAAAGTTAGTGGGGCAATCAAAAAAGCAAAATCTAATAATACAAAGAGGTTCTTTACTGTAACCTTGACAAAATACTGCAGAAAGCTGGACTTTCAACAGTCCTTGAGAACATATGTTGAAGTGAGTAACTCAAGAATTGTTTCACAGTAGAAATGTCTGTCAAAGTATCCGATGTGTTGCAGTGAGTCATCTTTCTTTCTCACACATGCATAGGTTTGCTCTGTAGTATTCATATCATGTGTTATTTTGGTTCATTCCTCTGACCTTTAACACTTGCCCCAGAGAGATGCAAATGCCAAAAGAACATAATGGTTCCCTTCCTGTGTAAAAACTAGGCTGTAAAGGAAGATAATTAGGGTTGTCATGACAACGGGGTCCAGCAGGCTGCCATTTTAGCTTGCAGAACTTCAAACTGTATCAACGCACCACCGGGGCTGGTGTACAAGCTCTGGTTTGAATTAGGGACCGACTTCCACAGTCTCTCTTCAAATTCAAGATCAATATGGAACACCCCCTTCAAAAAAAAAAAAGAAGGAGGAAAGGGAGAAAAGGGCCCGGCAGCTCCTCGTCCAGAAAGACCCAGAGATCTGGATTTCATTAGAGACAATTATCTTATCTGTTTCATCTCAGTGCTGCCCCAAGGGTTGGCAGGCAAACCAGTGGGCTCTTTGCAGTTTGAGAAAGCCTGCAGCCAGCCAGAGGCCTGTGGATCAGGTCATTAAAACACTCCTGCCCCTGCTGCTAGTGATAAAATATTTTCATGCTTTTGTAAATAGATTTTCTTCTTTCAACCCCACAGGACACAAAAAACACAACTTTTCTTCTCTGGATATCCCAGCATAAGGATGTTCAAAAGATTGTGAGGAGTCAGCCGAAACATTGTTTGTTTTGCTCTCAGGTGAAGCTGCATGAGCTTGTCTACACTTTTGCTGATTTTCTCTTTCCAACCTGTGGCTGTACTTCATCATCCACTTGGAGCCTGGTTACCCCAGTGCCCATCGGCTTGTCAAGGCCAGTGTCACAGGAACATGGCATGGACACCTGTCAAGGCACCATGCACATTACAATTAAAGGCTTAACAGCACTACAGTTCACTGAAAGATGGGGAAACTCTACGGCAGTAATAAGATCAAGTATTCATGCTGTCTAGTAGGCACTATTAAAGAAATACTCTGACATTCTGGGAAACACTCTTATTGGTAGAAGATTGATATCACTCTCATGTACCTCGATTTGATATGTCGTTGGAGGCAGGCTTAGTTTAGCACTAATACTCTAAACATGGGAAACAGCTAGCCTGGCTCTGTCCAAAGGTAACAAAATCTAACCAAAAGCATCTCTAAACATATTTTTTTGACCAGCATAATTAGGAAATGCTGTTAATCCACGCATTGGCAAATTGTGGATGCCAGATGTTAGATGACAATCTTGGTAGCAACTAAAGGACTACATTTTTTTGGTTGTCTTTATGTACTACTAGCATTTAGCGAAGGCTAAGGAAAGATTGTCGTCTTGGCTTAATAGGCTACTGAAAAAGTTCTCAGTGATGTAAAAGCTGGACTGCAGGACTTTTACATATATATGAACTTCCGTTACATTCAAGCTGTGGCCAAACAAGTTCACACAGTCTTGATTAAGCCTATCACCGGCAGGTAAATCTCTCTGTATTCACAGAATACCAGAGTTTTAAATGTGGTTACTGTGGTGATGTTCCTGTGCTGGCACACAGGTAGTGATAGGTTTCATGCCAACCTGCAATGACTGGTTTGCCAGAGTTGAAGGGGGAGTGACCATGACATGATGGCAACAAGACTTCAACAAAGTTACTCCCAGCAAAGAAAAATGTTTTTACACTTTTTTTGTATAGATTAACCAAGCAAGCTATAACAAGTTCAGAGCTAAGCTTTAAAAAATCTGTTTTGATACCTTTGGATGAAGCTAGGCTAGCTGTTTCTTTTTGTTTCCATTCTTTTTACTCAACTAAGCCAATTGGCTGGGGGTAGTGTCATATTTACCATACAGACTTGATTATCATTCTCATCTAACTCTTGACTAGAAAGCAAATAAGCGCACTTCCCGAAACTATTGGTTTAAACAAAATGTCAAGCTCACTCAGGCTCTGATGACCAGCACATGAAACTCTGGGGGCAGGAGGGACAGTTTAGGTAATCTGGTGCAGTTTGGCTCAGAAAAATAGTTGCTTATTCAAGGAGGGGATCCCCTTTGTGGTTAAATGGGGAGGGTGGAATGGAGGTGGCAAAGGAGCAGAGAAGGATATGAGGCCCATGCAGGACCTGGAGCTGAAATTGAGAACCCTCCTCATCAGGGGTTAGGAATCATGGGCAGAGACTTCCCTTCATCACGGTCAAGCTGGGAAATGCAGAGGACAGTATAGGTCAGTCCAGACAGCCCGCTGAGTTCTGTTACCATGGCAAACATCCCAAGGGCCAAAGAAAATAGATGACAAGTACAATAATATGAGGTGTAATCACGAAGGTCAGTTGCCTGCAACACGCAGCCTCCACTCTCAAGGCACCATATTCTGCAGAAGTGAAAAAAAAGTCAGTGTACTTTGAGGGAAAATTACTCAGTAATGTGGTCATTTTACTCCATGCCTCTAGAAATCAGGAAGCCTTGAGGGACATGCTCTAGAGACTCTACATGAGCAGCCATTGAGAGATTCCAGTCCACTTGCGAGATATTTACTTTCCGGTTCTTTGTACTGGGTGCCCTGCAGATGGAATCTAGCATCCTCTTCAAGGAGGAAATTTTATGACTTATTAACTGTCAACAGTTCATAACCTCCAAGGAGCTATTAAACTTTCTCCTGTGGTCACACCAGAAATGGCAGTGTTTGATTTGGACGGGAAAGATATTTGAATGTTTTTGCTCTTCTCCACCCTGCGTGCAAGTGCAACAAAATACTCGAATCAGCTTCAACATCAGATCATTGTGTCAAGATAAGGACACTAATGTGTTTGCTTTGTTTTGAAATTAAAGAAGGCATAGCATGGATTTATTGTATAAGAACATAGTTAATCACAACAGAGAAAACACAGTGAGGAGACAAATCAAGCAACAGAGTGAGCCTTAGTGATGATACAACCCTGCAAATATTTAATCACCAATAAGCCATGCAGTCCTTAGGATGATAGGATGATAATAAGATTTCTTCCTATAATTTAATAGTTCTTCTCACAGCTGCAGGTGAATAACTGCAACGTTCTCCTAATCTAACTTCTTCTCTTCTCTCTTTTTACATTGAGCTGTATCATAAATATATTTGTACTTGAGACAGCAGTGTGACTAAATCATTTATCACCAGCCAAAAACAACCAGGATGAATAATTGAGTCCAGATGTAGCTGATTCAAGCTTGATACTAGGGTTCATTTCCTGTCTGTGCTTTGTAAGACAACCTATTACACCTCCCAGGCAGCTGCCGGGTATACTGGCCCAGCCTGAGTATCAACACTCCTCAGGTGTCAGTGTAAGAATCACAAAACACACACAAAGCCTAGTTTCCTATTTTTACGTCTCCAACCACTCCAACACTGAGGAAAACAGAGGGATAATTCTACTTATTTGCCTAACTGTGTGTCCTATTGTATTCATGTTTTAGTTACATATTAACTCTGATTAACGAGTGGTTGGATTTAGTACATGTACTCAAGTATGGTACGTTTTGTACTTTACTTGAGTATTTCCATTTTGTGCTGCTAGCTAATTTTACATCACTACATTTAAGTGACTAATGTTGTATATATTTTATTCCTCTATTTAGTTAACTAAAACATAAAAAGCTTAGACCTTAATGCATAAGTAATAAAAAGTGTGCCTTTTTAACATCATCTTCATGTTATAAATACAAGAGTTTTATTTCTAGTGATGTAGTATTTCCACTTTCACTTAAGTAAAAGATCTAAAAACTTCCTCCACCACTGTTGTAACTTACTTTCTATATTAAATTGCCAAAAAGCACAGTGTGCCCATGGGGTCAGGTATTCTGCAGTTATCATAAAATGAAAAATAAAACACAAAGGATACAAACAGTGACACATGCACACACACTCACACGCAGTAGCAGTTCCCATGTTTATTTTATATGCTAAAAGATCTGGGAGGCCATAACTCTCTGGCTGCCTTAAAAGCATTCTCTTCCGGCCCTTTGGCTCCATGTGGTAGCAATTACGTCCTCTGGCTTGACCATGCAGGTGACTGACATTGAGTGACCACTCCTCAGCACCCATGCATGTGCTAATGAAGCACAGTTTCCTGGTTGTCTTTTTAAAAAAAATTTTTAGAAATAGTGAGATATTCAGTTTTGTGTTCAGTTGCCTCCCTCGAGTGTCTAACTGATTTGACAGTTATATAATGTATGGTATCTGTTGAATGTTTTGGCAACTTGAACGTTGGTATTTTCTGCTCTTTTTTTCTGGAAACCTGGCTTTGCTCAAATGTGGAGTGAAATGTAGTTATGTTTTGCAGGTGGGACCGACTCTGCTGTCTTTCAAAGTGAGCTACGGTGTTCATGTTCTCACTGAACTCTGTATCCATCCATTTCAGCATGAATTGCATGCAAGTTTGAAAACAAATAAACACCAGCAGAGGTGGTTTCTATGGAGAAAATCAATCTGTGGAGAGATGTCAGGATTGTTAGGAAGAAAAGGTAAATAGAGAAGTAGAGTGGCTTGCAGACTTTAATGTAGTGTTTAGACTGTAATTAGTCTTTGCAGAATGAGATTCCTGACAGTCGGTCTGAGACGGCGTGGCATGATAAAATAAACACTAAACAGAGCTGTTTCAAGACATCCTCCATGGACCATAAACCAAAACGGCCTCCACAGACTACAACCACCCCTCTCTAATTTTCAAAATGGGTGGTCGGATTTTTTCTCCATCTCTCTCTCTTTCTCATTCTTTGTCTTCATTTTCCTCCTTTTTCACCCCAACTTCTTCTCCCCTTTTGTTCTCCCTCTATTTATGCCACTCACTGTTCTCAAGTCTTTACATTTGGCAATTTCTCTCCATTTTTATTTTGTTCCTCCCACTGTTTGTCCCCTGACTTCCTGCTCCCTCCCAACCAGAATGAACCCGGGTTGGAGCTTCAACTTCCAGCTCTCTGCATGCCCCTCCGGACTCTGACTCGATGACAGTCTACAGCCATGCGTGCAGAAGGGGGGACGACTGGGGCTCATTCAGAACTGTGTCACTGTCCACCTGAGCAAACAGAGTCTCGGGGAAGCAGAGGGAGAGAGAGAGAGAGAGAGAGGCGGGGGAGAAACTGGTAAGGAGACCAGGAACCAATTGGTGAGGGAGGGCTGGCAGAGTGACAGCCATTGTACAATAACATTAGTCTTCCGCTTTGGCCCAAGTAAGCACTCCTTCTGGACACAACTTTGCCTTAACGTTTCTTCTTCTTCTTTTTTTTCTGTTCTCTTTTTCTTGTATGGAGCTCCCTCCAATGGAAACACATTCCTGTCATGCCTCACTGCTGTTCCCTGTTTAGATTTCTCATTACAAACAGCATTACACGCATGGGCTGGAGCTGGCCGGAGCACAATCCAGGCAGAGGCCGGGGACCTCAGTCCTCTACAGCCTCCAGGGGAGAGATGAAGGAGCTGGGTCCATGACATGCAGACCCAAAGCCCAGAACCACAGATATTAATTTTTGAATCCATTAGTTCTGAGGATAATCAAACATTAGCAGTAATCTATGTCTATCAACAGAAGAAAATGTTTTTGCAAACAGAACTTGTATTGAACTCCAAACATTCTGTAGCTGCCTTCTCTTGTTGGAAAACTTCATATAAAACCGAACAGAAACTTTGGGAAATTTCAAAATCTTTCCTTTGATATTAAACTGTCATGAGAACGGCCAGTCCATCTTTTGATTTTGAAACTTCCCTGTGATGTTGGGATATGACGAACCCCCAATTTCCATCCAGACGATTTATGATTATGAAGCGGAGCTGCCTCACAGGATACCAGAACTTTATGGAAAGCAGACCTCCTTCTTTCTCCCCACACTCTCTCATGTCTGTCCAAGTGCAGCACCAGAGGACTGGAGCTGCCATGACTCCCTAGGTTGTCTGGGTATTGTTGACTGACACCTGACTGTGTCTATTAGTGTGAAAGACTGGGCTGACAACATGCAACCTGAGCAAAAATTATGCTGAAGGGGGTGTATAGCAATGATCACTCAAGAACAGCTTGGTTTCAGTAATTTGTTTGTAATTCCGAGGGATAAAAGTTAATTTCCTTATATAATAGCCAGTCAAATAAGGCATAACTTAAATCTGTAACTCACCGTGCGTTCCACCCAAAACAGAACAAAAAATCGCTTCCTGTTTTCATCAAGTTTCCACCAGAAATGTTTCCAAGACTCCACACAGTCATTCCATCTTCCTCTAGTCACAAAGTAAATGAGCTTTCAGATTTTTTACCACTTTGTACATCCGTGACGTGTTACTACCCATTTTCTAGTGCCAGAAGGAGTCTCGCAGAAAATCTGCTATCAATTTCTTCAAATCCATGGAAATGCACTCTGTGCTGCGGCCAAGATATAAGTGATAACAGTGGACTAGATCTTTTAAAGATGTCATGTGGACATTCTTTCAGAAGAGACTGCCAGTTGTCGCTCATGTAAATGGAGTTATTTATATGCAGTTTATGTTCTCTTTTTATCTCATAACGATGTGTTCAGATAACAAAGAGCTTTGGATGTCTTTATGAATGCTTTTGGAGAAGTGGCTGGTGGGAAACGTGGATGCAAAATCTAAGAGATGACAATGTAAACACAATCAAATGGAAATCTGGAAACAGGGACAAACAGCTGTGCCAGAAACCGCCTACCTGCACATCTAAAAAGATGAAACAAATGAGCTATGACGTGTAATTAGTCAATGTCAGAGGTGCTGGTAGGCGGATTTTGTTATCTTTGGACAGAGCCAGGCTAGCCGTTCCCCTTGTTTTCACTCTTTGTGCTAAGCTTGTGGTAGCTTCATATTTACCATACAGACACGACAGTGGTATTGATCTCTTATAACTCTCAGCAAGAAAGCAAATAAGCATATTTGCCAAAATGACAAACTCCTTTAAGCCCTGTCACAAAAACTGAACAAAACTGAGTAATATTTGAGGTTTATTTTCACTTACTAATAAAGTGGCTAAGGAGGAAATTTCCCCAAAGAATGCAAGCTGCCCAGCTTTGCATCCAGAAGCCAGCGCTCAGGCCAGGAATGAGAGAAAGTCGAGGCCACCTGTTTCCAACTCACTTTTACTACACACTTGGCATGATGCAGGCTTGTTCATGGCAGATTAACACCAGGCCATGTGAGGTGGCAGTGCCAGCTGAACTTCAGAACTTGAGGGGGAACTGCCATTTACTCCAGTGTTCCACAATCTGGGGCATCCTATGCATTTAAATCAGATGATCCCATGATATAGATGGTGATTTCCCACTTTGCAAAAAGAAATGCCCTGTCACGACTCTTAGCACCGGCGTGGGCACGCATTCCCGTCTGGTTGGGTAACACATTCTTACATTACATTAGTAGTGCGTTATGTTCAGTCAACAACATGCCTACACTGTGCTGTTCTGTTAAAACTGTGATGTAGCACCGTGGACCATCACAGCGCTGTTTCGCAGTCTGGCTTCCACCCAAACCAGTCACACAACATGAAGTTTGTGTTGTTAGTTCCTCATTTTAAATTATGTGAATTATACACATAACTCCTGGGCACATCAAGACCATACTGACTTCTAAAACTTTTCAGAGCTCATATATTGTCCAGAAACGTTTACTTCAAACTTCTCCTGCTCCCTCAGGATTCCACAGTGGTTTCACACAGCGAAGATAAACAACTTTTGCCAAACTGAAGCATAATTTAAATACATGGCTGCCTTAATTTGATTTGTCTCCTAGAGGAACAGATCCATAATTAATTCCATACCTCAGGCTATGCTTTCATTTACAGACGTTAAACATAAAATGAGGTTATAAACTACTTAAACTGAGTGAATGGTTCAGTTTGACAAAAGAAATCTCAACACAAGGTCCAACTTTAGCTCTTAACCACATCTCATGTTGTATTATCTGTTATTTTGTTATTAAACGATCCTAGGAAAATACATAAAAACTATTTAAAAATAAAAATAATAAACAAACAAACAAAAGTATCAATTCAATACCCACTCCCAAGCCTCCCCACACTCCATCACTTCAGAGGACATTGAGTTACCCCAACCATATTCACTACTTGCCTTACCCTAACCCTAACTTAGCCCTAAACCAAGTCTTCACCCTAGAATTTAATGATTTATGTTATAGGGACTTGCGTTTTGTCCCCAAAAGGAAGGCGACTCCCCACAATGTAACTGTGTAAACAGATTTATGTCCCCACAAAACCATGCTCACACACATACAGACACATGCATACAGCAACATCACATCATCACCCAAAAAAATTTTTTAAAAAGTAAAGTAGCAGTAAATTTAACATGAGACAGCCCATAGGCACCATAGTATTTGAGTGATGGCGTTATTTGGAAATTGCACAGATGAGCAAACATGGCAGCAGCAGCGTTAATGGAGCTTGGAGGCCTGCTTTTCCCACTGTCTCCGACCTGCTGCTCAGTTGCACAAACACGTGCCTTATGTGTCCACACACAGATGATTCCCTCTGAGATTAGCCTGTGATATAGTGTAGCGTGAACTCCCTTGCATGCAGATGCCTCTGGGGCCTTTTTAGGGGCCCTCATTTTATTCTCTCAATATATAGTGATAATGAGAGAGCCCTTAAACCATCCTTGAAAAATATTTCCCCGGAGCAATGCTCCCCCCCGGCTGCATTCCTCATACCACAGTATCTTGTGTCTTGTGTCTTAAATCTCCTGCAACATCTTAAAATATAAAAATGAACCACAGTACAAGAGCTTTGTCAAGTGTTGAATCTATATTTGTTAAATGATTATATTCTTATTATTTAGAGGTTAGACTTTGACGCAGATGTGAATATATTTTCAAGAAAATGTTTTCTTTGAAGACTGAGGTTATTATGTGGTGTATCACAAGCTATTATTACTGGCTTTCTGTGTTGCCCTTATGATTATGTCCCTAGTTAATACATAGCGTTTGCCTTGCTATATAGATCATGAGACAAACCCCAGTGGTCCATGGTCACAAGCTACAGAGGGCAAGATCTTAGAAGAACTGAGCTGGAACTCAAAATGGTCTCATGGCATGGGGTTGGAGAAGAAATCACAAGTCTTACGAGCCCTCCGGGTGTCATTTTGCCTGGCGGTGCATTCAGGCAACACTTACAAACACCTCCTGTCCAACTAGCTGGAGAGCGGCAGACTTGCTTTATGGGCTCTGGATTGGATGGTGTGAGGGAGGTAGGCACGTAAAAGTGCCTTGGTCACGGGAATCAAAGAGAAGAGACCGCTACCCAGGGACGCCAGAGCCCCACTGATGGGATTCTCCCAGACAGCAGAGGCCAAGTTTGCCAGTCTCCATCTCTTACTGGAGAGGCCACTTCCCTCAGCCACTGCGGTTCCTCAGTATCACCTATCAGCCAGGTCAATCAGTGGCTGAGATAAAGCAGTTCCTAAAGCCGGATGGTCTTTGAACACAGCAGGGGGAGAACTCCCCCAGGTCTCTTATCTCGTTAAACTTGAAAAGGTATATTAATCCTTGAAAGGCTTAGATAACAGTATAGATGACACCAGTCAGAGAGACTGACAGTAATATAAACAATATCCATGTTGGGTCATCAATGTTTCAACTCAAGAGACAAGAGAAGATGTGGAATTCTTCTTGAAAGGATGTTTTTTGAAAATGTTGTCTTCTGTGGATCAGGTTGTGAAAGTGGTATTAGACAAAATCAAACATATTCCATTCAGTTCTTTAAAAGGTTTACAGAAGCAGCTTTAATTTGAAATATAGTTTTAGATGCACTTGATTTAATGTTAAATGACATGCACACAAGCCATCAAAGAAAGAAATCTTGGCCTCACAGACATCACAGGCCACAAAGAATCCAACTGAAATGAGTCGACAGCACACCCGTCTGACATCAGTCCTTTTTTTCCCCTCCTTTCTTTTTAGTGATGCACTTTTTCACACCAGCACACGAAACAGTCTCCTCTGTTTGTGTCCGCTGTCCTACACCTCGAGCATAGTTAACAGCACATGGAAAGAAAAACACTGTGTTGTACTACTAGATGCCAGATTCATACAAAATTTGACATGCACATAAGAAAGCTGGAAAATGTCCTTTGTGTGATGTTTCTTTGGTGCAAAGTTACTTTGGTACTTTGTTGGGCAAGGTTTGAAAAAGCAGAGGTTTGTCTTAACAATTGACTTCCTCATTTGCCTCCATTGATGAGGCAAACATATTTATACACTATGTCAAACTCTGACATAAGAAAAAAGACGAAAACCCAAACAGATGTTATTTGTTAACAGCTACTATCAAATACATTCTTTAGTAGCTTTTTTGATAATGACAGCATCAAGTCCCCTCAACATCACTACAAATTCTGATCAACAGAGATGATATAAGGTCATAATGTTAACTACATAAACCTATTAAAGATTATATATACCACAATATGGGTTATATGCTACTTCTTTGCCTTCAGTCTTAGCGCTCAGATAAATTTATTTGCAATTATCTGCCTATCAGTTGCTTCTGGTACAAGAAGAAGAAGAAGAAGAAGAAGAACATGTTAAATCATATAAAGTATGTCCCATTGTCATTTGAGATCTATGAGGAATGGTTGGGTAACTTTAGTATAGCAGTATAGTGTTTGCATATATTATTGGGGTTTTAACCCTTTCTTTTATTCCCTGACACCAAACAAATGAGTGCAAACAGCTTTCAAAGGCTGTAGTGAATTTGTTTCTTGATCCTTTGACTCTTTATTCAAGTTCCAGGATTGTATAGAGCCAGGTCAGCTATCTTAAATGAGACCACATTTACTCTGTGCAACCATGCAGACATTTTTTAAAAATGGTTTTCCTGTGTGTGAAGGTCTAGTATCAAAGGATTTTTACAATATCATGCTGTGGAACAACTGGTCATAGGACTTATCTGTGAGTTGAGTCTAGAACAATGGATGCAGTGGCAGGTCAACCAAGTTGATTTGTTTACTCCACTGTGCAGGGGCATCAACAAAGGTCTGTATGCCATCTGTAGGGTAAGCAATTCCAGGGGGACCTGGGACCATCATGGGTTGACGTCTATTTATTAGTGGCCACAGAACGTAACATTTCCACAGCTGTTCTGTGTTAGCTTGGAAACGTTGGCTTTGCTTGGCCAAGATGACCACAGCTGCAAGGTGAACCTTAAGCCTCTACTTTAGCAATTTAATTCCATTTTCAAGTTTGATTTCATCCGCAGGTTCATCAAGGGAATTCTCGTTGTAAAATCTAAACCTTAAACTGTACATATATTCCTGCTAGTCTGGGGGAAATTAACCCATTACTAGGTGACCTAACTAAGTCAGCCTCACATCATAACCTACACTCTTACTGCATGTGTGGTAGACTTTAGCCTAACTCACTAATGGGGGAAATTGGTTTCTCCTCTTGCCACGCTGCCACCTCCTCTGCCTGGCCTTCTCAACAGTCTTTGGGCAGCTCACTCCTGGCACTGTTACTTATATTGTTCTCAGTACTTGTGGCAGTTGAAATTATGATAAATATGTGTTATGTATGCAGAGTGGTGTGAGTAGTAGGTTCATTCTGTTGTGTCAAATGCCTTTAGGTATGCCTTTAGGTTTTACAGCAAAACCCCTAAAGGCTAGAACTGAAAACCATTTGCACCTGGGTAGCAAGTTTATCAGTGTCTCTCTGAGTACCGCGAAACACCCATCACCAGAAACCACGCAACTTATTTATGTCCTACACACCCTGTCATAACATTATACACTTGGCACACACATTACACACCCAACAGGCTCTCTAGAGTAAGCTGTAAGTGAACTATGCTAACAGAGTCAGGAAGTGCAAGTCTAGTTTACTTATGTCCCAATATATACTCTATAATATGGTTGATGGATCAGATGGTGCAGGCAAACTATTGTTAGCGTCATCTAAGGTTAGGGTGTAACGTGTGGCACAATACGGGGATAAGTATTTACGATGATGCTGAAACTTTTATCCTCTGTTTTTCAACCAGTTCACTTTGGAGCTCTGGTGTAGATGAGATGTATGATGATGGTACAACAGTTGCAGAAACACCACGGATTTTACGACAGAATTTTGATAAAGGTCCAAGTCATTAAACTCATTTAGAATTAGATTATATGTGTTACCACAAAAACATAAAACAAGCCTTACGTAGTCTTTTGCGGGCCACTTTTTGTTGTGGCTCAAAAACATGAATAGAAAAATGTTGGTCTTATTCAGCATCTGTAGATTAATTCCCTACCTATTATTTTATGATCCACAAAAGATTGGCACGATGCCCATTGAATAAATTCCTGTTTTGTTATCTTCACCACCATCCTGACTGTGGAAGGACAATTGTGTGAGACTTGGAAGGGGACAGGAAGTTTTTATTTCATTTTGTTTGGTGTGTGAGTTACAACAAAATGTTCTAAATAACAGCCTTTTTAAATGTTTAAAAATGTTTGGTTTATCGTCCCTTTATTGTTCCTTATTACGTTTATACAGTTTGGCAAACCTACTATACAAAAACTTTCTCCCCTTCATTCCACTACTCTCATACATGTTGCCCCCACACACAACCCCAGACACACCTGGCGGAGATCTGCACTAAATTTCACTCTTCTAGCTCTGACAGTGTTTGTCTTACGATGTCTCAAAACAGTGAGACATTATTTCGTAATGATGCAGGCTTTTTGAGATTATGAATAAGTTTTCTTGTGTCATCACACATTATAAAGAAATTTGAGTTGACGCCTTGAGATTTTAGTCACCATTAACATCATACATCACACATTCTTGCATGTACTGTAACTACGTGCTGCATCCAAATGCCTAGTTTTTATAGCGCTGTAGGTGATAACACAGGTCTCACTAATCCATTTATAGGAAATAAGCAGGGTTATGTCTTCCTTACTTCCTTACACCTTTAAAAATGCCTGTTTGCTTTTACAACTGGCTCTGTGGGCAGCTGGGGAGGGGCAGCGCAGTTGGAGTTGGGCTTCGTTATTTTTTCTGCCTTTGTAACAGCTCATTTAAAATCACAAGGGCCTCAAGCCCAAGACAGATGGAATCTACTTAAGAAAGAGTCAGTGTCTAATTCAACTCAAATACTTCATAATGCGAAGAAACTCTACACCTTCATGAAAATACTTCAGGAGCTCTCATGAATGTTTCATTAAAAGAGTAAGCTGAGTTTGTACAAAATGTATTGTTTTATAGACTATCTATTAAAGGTCTTACTTGAACCATTATGTACTCTGTGCAGCAAAGAGCAGGTCATCTAACTTCTATAATAATATAATCATTGGTCATCATGGTCATTTTAAAGATGTTCTCAGAGTAGTGTTTTTAGGAGAGACTAACATTAGACAATGAGTGAACTTTTCCAGTCTCATCATTGCGTGTATAGCATATCAGGCCAGTCCCATGAAATAAGCTTGCTGTGAAATTGCTTAAGCTTGGTTTGAAAGGACCTGTGCAAGTAATATATCACTCTCTCACAGCTCACCTTATCTTGACTGCTCTAATACTGCCACAAGAAGCCTTGCTCGCTCACATCAAAGAAATGTTTTGAAAGCCTCTTAAGCTCCCTTTAAAGGGGTTACACAGATCCCCTGAAAATAAAGAGCTGGGTTATAGGACCTAGTGTGGGAAAAGCAGGCAGGGCTAATGATTTAGGAAGTCCATTTGAGATGATGATGTAAAAGTGATTAAGAATGTAAATTGTGAAGTGAAATATAAAACAGAACATTTTGAAAAGGTTTTAGAAGACTTAATGGAGTGTGGCGTGTTTTGCTTTTTTTCCCTCTGCATGCAGCCTCTTAAATGAGACAGACAAATGTATAATCTGCAAAACGCAAGAACAGACAACAGAGGTAAATGAACTTTATTTTAAAAAAGAACGGTTTATCACACAAGGCAAAAGAGAGAAGAAATACAAACTGCTATGAACAGACCACA
>JAPMOB010140799.1:0-20199 GCA_029875015.1 Lepomis gibbosus | reverse complement strand
GTGGCAGGGAATGGAGTCTATATGGAAGATGGTGGATGTGTGGATTATTCAGACTTTCCATTTTCACTGCTTTCGCTGAGTTGTCTGTTCAAAACCATTTCCCTGGCGATGCAGGTCACCTGACCGTTGGCCACTGTGTACGTTCCCCTGCAACACAGGAACAGGAGAGTTAGTTTTACCCCACAGAACAACAACATTGAAGGTAAATGCAGCTGGTTAACATTTTTTTCATATATTACGACACTCACTTTTGATTTTCTGAGCCGTTCTGCATGCCGGGATGGTTCGGTTTTGCAAAGAAAAATGAAGTCCACCAGTGACCAGAATCTTGCCTTGGAAGTGCTGTGAAGAACAAAATGGATGTTAGAATGGAGCTCAGATTGGTGCAGGGAGACCTCACTTTTTCCACACTTTCCAAAATAAAACCTTTGTATTACCTGGGTGGTGTGGAATGACCTCCCCTGTGTACTCGGCACTGCCGCAGGAGCTGTTGCTGGAGGCGGAACCCAGGCGTCCTGGAATAAAGATATAAAGACATTTCCTTTTAAAAAAATACAAGGAGATCCTTTCAAAGACAGAAATTGACTTCCACAGGGGAAAATATTCAGGAGTCAGATACCGAAAGAACCATCAAAGGTGCAATTTTTGCGATCTACTGAAATGACTACAATCTACATGCGTATAGGCCACTTCTGACTCACTTCTATAGTAATCATGGGTGGCGATGAGGGAGCCACTTGATGGAATTGCTGCCATTTTCTCCGACCTCAGGTGATAAACCGCTCAAAGATGGAATATGATAACCTGGAGGAGAGACAGAGGAAATTTCATGTTATTATTAGGATGGATATAAGCAGCTGCTTCTGAGAATCTGGTTTCCTGTGACTCAAATAACCAGTCTGTGTGAGAGTATGCCCACATGTCCAGATGAACTCAGATAGCTTAGTGCACGATCTGCATGCATGGCTTCATGGCAAAAGGTTATTCTGGTGTTCTTGCTGAAATATTGCTGGTGGATTTTCAAGCTCCTACTTTACTGCCAGGAAATTATGGATTGCTCTATTAAACTGTTTCTAATGACAAAAACAAAATACAAAATAATGACGACACTCAACCTTTTTGGCGCCTATTTTTTCGGCAGCAAAATATACAAGGATAAACATGTATTATTTGTGTATGTATTTAGTTGTTCACATGTATTTCAGTAGAATTATGTTATCAGCCTGGAGCCTGAGAACCAGTTAAGCTTAACATCAGGGGAGCAGCAGATGGCTTTGGGGATTTCAAGGAGCAGACAACCACATGTCTAGTTAACTCAGCAGGTGACGCCTAAAAAAACAAGCACTTAAACAATGGCTAGAGGGCAATTTGACAAATAACAAGAATTTACTGCATGTGCTTATAGAAATGTGAAAAATAAGTCAAACGAATATTAAAATTATGACACCTGTGGGCAAAAGCATTCCAGCACAATTGTGCAAAAACTACCTTTGCATTTTATAATGAAGACAAGTCTTGACAGAAAGACTACTAAGTTAATGGATTTGACTTTACACATTTTAAGGATGGCAACTGTCTTCAAAATATTAGATTAACTTTTAATATAACATAACCTGGACTTCATTTTCATCATTTTGACCTACCTTTAAGGTGCGGCTGTAAGGTACGGATGGCTTGAAGTAGAAGAGGTGTTAGTTGTTCCAATGGCCCATTTGTGGATGAACTATCTGTGTTGACCCGTCTCGGTCAATTCACTGCTGTTCTCACTGGCTCTATGAAGAGCCGACCGGCTTTTATAGCGTTTGCCTCCTGGCACGTGCTGCTGTGGCGCGGGGCGGAGACTGTGGCAGCTCGAGGCCACAGAACGTGTTGTTGTCCTTTTCGGTGTTAGGACCGGGAACTCGGTGACACGAGACAAGAGGAGGCTTTAATTAATGACGGCAAAGGCTGATAAGGACGTAATCACACCTCCATGTTTGCCAGCTAACGTCAGAGAGCTGCCTGAGTTTTAGGAGTGAGTCGGAGACAAAATGCTTCAATATCAGGAACACCTACGTTTTCTTAACAGAGCAAAATTAAAATATCTTTACAATGGCCTTCATTTTACGCATTTAACGTTTTTCTCCCGACAAGTCACAGAACGTTAACGTAGCCTAAAGTTAAGTAATAACCTAACTAAAAACACGTAAAGTCAATTGGCCTACTAGTAATATCTTACATAGCACCTTTCAAGTCACAGTGTGCTTTAGAAAAACAAAATAAAAAGTCAAACTAGATAGAAAGTAATAAATATATATCGCTATAATGACGTCGCTCTATGTAGGTTTATATAAATATGAAGGAACACAGCGCATGGCTCTCCCTGGTGGTCTAGTGGTTAGGATTCGGCGCTCTCACCGCCGCGGCCCGGGTTCGATTCCCGGTCAGGGAACGAGTTCTTTTTAATTTTCATTCTCCCCTTTGTTCGACCTATTTGGTTGTGGCTTATTGGTCATTTTGACATGCCAAACACTTGATGTTACAAATAACATTTAACCCTGTTTGTTATGTTCATGTTCTACACTGATAATGTACATAACTTTTGTGTATAGATGTGCACATTATGTTTATGTATGTATATACGTTAATGTCCAACTTTATAAGAAACTAAATATTTTCTGTCGACCTTTAGTGATACTTTTTTATATACTTTGTTCTATTTTATTGTTTTTATTGTATTCAAATTTAAATATATGAATATCTGTTTCTGTATACCCTTTCTGTGTGTGTAGAAGGGAGGCGGCTACAACCGAATTTCATTGCTCAGTCTTGTATTATATAATGACAATAAAGCTGAACTTTGAACTTAATGTTTTGTGTTTTTTTTAAAACTAAAGTTATAGTCCCTCACAAGGCCTGGGAGATCTCCATGCATTTTCTTCTGGGAGTAACAACTTTTGGTTTCAGTAAAAATTAATCAAGTACTTGCATCTACTGTCCACGTGGTAAAACAACACCGTAAATACATTTAAAGCCTCTAGCGCCACCCAAAGGTTTTGATATGAACTGAGGCCACCACTAAAACATTTTCTCTGAGAAATAACGGTAGCAAATTTAATTAAAAACACAAATCTAAGTAAATTAAAGTAGGGATGTGACCATCAATGACAAGAGATAACAACAAAAATACATAATGTTAGTGATCTGTACATGTCATAGGGGTTTCGCATTCAAATAAAATTACATGTATCCAACATGCAGAAATATGACATATTTACAAATTAAAAGACTATTTTTAAATTGAAGTTTGAAGTAATTGCGAAAACATTGCAAATTTTTTACATTCTATTAGTCATGTTTTAATACAGCAGTCAGAAATAACAGTGGACGGATACACACAGAGGTGCAATATAACATTCTTTCATAACTTTACAAGGTATGAAAAATAATTAATTGTGATATGTTCAAAGGGTCCATCTCATGTGCTGTGGTGTGAGGATCTCCTTTCAAACCCAGAGGTGTCTCCATTACTTGACAGATTGCCAGTCACCTTGTCCTGTGTGACCCAAGCAGTAAATAAATGATCAATATGCTCATACAAAGTACTGTAAGAACACTGTGTGCCTGCTGCTTTGACAAACTCACCTTCACGTTGCCGACCATTTCCTCCAAAGACTTGAATGTGGAGGAATGTCTGCAGAGAAACATGACAACAAATTATACTACTGTTTTTTTCCCTGTAAGTCAAATCAAACTTGAAGTACTTTAAAGACACAAAAACAACAGTAAGCAGTAAATGCAGGAAATGCAGTGACAAACACTCACTGTGTTTTACCTCATAGCTGGCACACTCATGGTGTGGCTTAGGGTTCTGGGCAAGAGAGCAGGAAAAGGGAATTTGAGCATTATAAAGACACAGAATCAGCATGAAGCACAAAAAAACCCTTCAATTTGCTCTAAAGTTTATATATATTTGTGTAGGGCTGCAACTGATGATAATCTTCATTATTGATTATGCTGTCACTTTTTTCTTAATTGTTTAATTTAGGGCTGAACGGTTTTTAAAAGGTTTGAGAGGCAGTAAATGTTTATTATTTTTCCTTGATAATTAATTTAATACAATTGATTAATCATTTGTTAATTAACTAATCAATTAACTGACTAATTAGACTAATATGGTTGTCATATCATAGTCAACAACAATGGGCTCAGTTCAGTTCAGTCATACCACTCACAGATCTTACCGTGGTGGGCTCGGGAGAGGCAGAGATCTGTTGGGATAAAGACAGACACACAGATAACGTCACACCAGCTTCTGTTTATACATGTATGAGAACAACCGACTTATTAGCTACTGCTGCCGATGTCCAGCTGTACTAGTGTGATTGGATTATCGTTGCTTACTGGCTACACAAAAACACAAGACAGGAGGTGGATAGTAACTAAATACATTTATAATACATATTTCATGTCATATAATACAAGTACAACTGCTGTATGATGTATTTTTATAGATTAAGTATATAAAATTAGCCCCATCTCTACTAGCTGCGACAAAAAAATGACCCTTACACATTAATGCACCAGTAATTATAATCCATTAATAGAATATTTTTCTGAAATGGGCAATTCTGCAAAGAGTACTTTCCTTAAAGTGCATTTTGCTGCTAAGGCTTTTGTATTTTTAGTACTGAAGTAAACAGATGACATTTTATAATATTCTTTTGTCTGAGAACATGTGTTATTATTAGAAAAAGATATTAGATTGAGATATGGAACCTGCCAACCTGTAACAGTAACTTCAGTTTGCATTTTAAAGCATCTGTCTGACATGTTGCCCCCTAGTTGTGATTCTCTGTTCGTCTCCTGCCCATCCATCTGCCTGGCTGAAACAAAGTCAGCTTTCTTTTTCCTACGAGTCACCTCAATGGAAGCTTCTGTGCTGTAACCATGAAGAGTTTGGTGTTTTTGTTATTAAATGTGTTTCACAGACAACAAAAACTACTATTTAAAGCTAATTTCTTCTGCTAATTTTGGTTTGTTATGACTAATTACTGATCAGTTTTTAAAACCTTTTTCTCTTCAGAAATTAGGAGGGAGGAGCCAGGCCTACCTCATCTCTGCCAGTCTCCTGGTGAGGACCACGCCCATATTGGACAGTGCAGAGGATGTCACCTGGCCTGCATGAGAGAGACTCTCCCGTGTCCTCACATATCTACAGGTACAAAGAAGCAGTAGAAGTCAGAACCTGAATGGGGGAAAGTCTCCTGTTTGCTGTTTGCCATACACAGAGAGCACAAATGCATGAATCCACACACACTCACAGCAGAAATTATACAGTTAACAACATATACGGCAAATGCTTCAGGCTAGTCCTGCAGTTGTCTGTTAATACTACGGCTCCTTGTGCTAAGTCGGCTGTAAGGCTATTACCAGGCCATCAATCCTATTTGACCTGGAAAATCCCATCACTTGTTTCTAAGAAGAGATCCCCCTTTGAAAAGCACAAAAACATAGGGATACCCCTGGCCATGAAATGCAGAACAAATGTTTCTTAATAGGATATGATGGAAACATGGTGACCAACACTCACACACTGGAGTGGCTGATGTCCTCCAAAGTGGCAGAGGCTGTGAGGTATCTAAAACAAGAGCAGAACATGCACAAGTTGGCAGATTACTCCAGCTTAAGAGAGAGACCACGACAGTCATAAGTGCACTTTCCATGTATTTATGTAACCATGACACACAATGATGATGCACGGCAAATGTTCTCCCAGTGGAGATGTTGGTGTCTTTAACCTTCCAAAAGACCTACTATTTAATGTAACAATGACATGTAGAAACCTACACCGGCAGTCTAAACATGCAACTTACGGGCCTGAGGTCTGGATGTCTTGCCAGCCTTTGGACAGGTTCTGTTTGATGTTACTGAGAGGACTCATACCCAGCTGCCTCCTGATGTCTGAAGCATATTTTTCTTTGACCAGAAGCACCTGCCGCAAGGTCTGA
Source organism: Lepomis gibbosus (assembly GCA_029875015.1). Lineage (NCBI taxonomy): Eukaryota > Metazoa > Chordata > Actinopteri > Centrarchiformes > Centrarchidae > Lepomis > Lepomis gibbosus. The sequence goes on along the minus strand of JAPMOB010140799.1, from coordinate 14,209 downwards.
ATTTCATCCTCCATCTATGTGGGAGAAAAACACAACAGGGTTTAATCAGTGAAGTGACAACATTTTAAATATATTTACTTTTTCCGTTTGGTGTGAATAATCCACAGAAGCTGCATCACCTTTGCAAGTTCAATTCGTAGACTCTCTAAGTCCTCCTCGGTTAGATCTGAGGGTGAGCATCCATTATCTGTTGTCCTTGTGGAGAGGTTATTGAATGATGAAGCCCCACCAAAACCTTCCAAAGAAGCATGAGCGAATAAATATTTGATAGATAGATACAAAATAACAGTATGTTTGTGTTTTAATGTGAATATAAATGTAATTTTTATATATGTTCATATATTAAGCAGTCCCTCCGAAACTTTCAAAAGAGGCGTAACTTAACGTTAGTTAGAAAATATTAGATATAGTCTTGAATATTAAATAGATAAAGTATGTAACTAAGGCAAGGCATATAACTGTTGTATAAGAGATATGTTCGACAACAGTATAGCCGGTTTTATATTTCATTACAGAGTGAATAACACACGATCGGAGCTGTCCTGAGTCCTGAACTCAGCTGGCTAACAGCTAGCTAACGTTACCTGTTGCTCACGGAGCTAACGTTAGTCAGCATCGACCAGTAACAGCAGCATAAACACGATAAACACGTTAGCTGGCGACTAAAACTACCCAAGATACACGTCGAAATGAATTGTAAAACCAGTGTGAGGTGGTCTTACCTGGTCGGTCCATTGCTTCCACTTTCACCTCGGAGTGTAACGTTAGCTAGCTAGTTGCAGCCGCCAGTCCCCATCCAGTCAACTGAACTCAGAGAGGAGCATCAGGCACACACATACACACGCACGCGCGCGCGTGTGTATGTGTGCGCTGAAGCACTATCACCACCACCAAAAGAAAACTAAATAATGTTCTTTATTTATTTAATCATTAATTTATTTTTTCTTGCATAACAACAAATATATTGTCATAAAGATATTTATGATAATAAGTTATCAATATTATACTGTCTTCAACATTAAATATAGGGTTCAGCTAATTGTTCTTTTAAACATCCAATTGGATGCATGTGATCCCAAGAAGTGGACCAAAATAGTTCCAAAATAATCCTTAGTGGATAAGGTATTTAAATACTTTAAAAGTAGTAATACCAAAGAAGAATTATTATCAATTATACTGCTATGGATATGGTGTACAGTATTATACAGACATAATGGCCCTTTTCACTGTTACACTATGTCATAGTAATGGATTTTTCTCACCAATGCATTATATGTTAGTGACACTAATTTTAACTAGTATATTCCTTTACTGTATACTGTTGGGAAGTTTAATCTATAGACTAAAAATTATTTTATAAGATGATTACATAGTTTGAATGTAATTAATGTTGTTTGTATGTTCATCAGAATAATTGCTTGTGATTATAGCTGTCAAATAAATGATGTGAAAGATGTGAAATGACTTCCCAAGTGGAGAACAAAATCCTCATAACACTCCTAAGATGTTATGTGCAGACAAGTGAGAAATGTATGACAAATAATGTTAGTATACACAATGTGGGCTTTTTAGTGAAAGTAAGATGTTAGAGGCAACACATTAAAATTAGCCAGTCTGTGGTATTGTCTAATGAAAATGAAATAGCTGATGACATATTTTAATATTACCAAGGAAATCTATTCCTATAGACTTAAAATCTGAATGGTGTATGTAAATCACCTGTAATGTTGGTTATACAAGCTTTTCTTTGAACTGAAGCTATAGTAGCATACATCATACATAAATGGTATCTGGATTTACAGAGAAATTAGTAAAATGCCATTTGAATTTGTTTAATGTTGTAAATTCCCATTTGTAACTACCATCCCACAATGAGATGGTAGAATGGTTTGTCCCCATCTGCTGGCAAAATGTACCAACACACTGCAGGATGAAAAGTCTCTACAAATGAACAAAAAGTTGGCTTTTTTAGTTTTCTTTTGTCATGGCATTACCCAGAGTCGCCGATGCATTACATCATGTTACACTGAGATAAACAACAAAGCACCAGTACACCGAGACATCATGTAAATTTAGGATGATTATCTAGGAATGTGTGTGTAGCCCAGTACTTGGTTTACTTACATTACTGTGTATTTGATGTATTTGACATTGAATAGATTAGCAATTGCATCCTGCCAAATAATACAATAAATTGGAATGAATGCAGTGTAAAACAAATTCAAATTGTAAAAAGTGCCGCATTCTGACGACAATTAAAAGTTAATTAACCATACAGCGTAATTAAAGTTCTGGGGAATAGAAACAATTTCACCCTTTCTCAGAGTTGGAGGGTCTGTGTACACTGAGGCACATTGGATTCACACTCTTCAACACAGTGGAGATAATCTTAATTAAGATTGTTCCTCTTATTTATTACACTTGATGGTTGCAGTACTTGTACGTTTTGCACTGCGAACTTTGTAACTTTAAGATACATCTGTGTTCTTTTATTTCTGTTGTGATTATACTGTACAGGGTGTGGCACTTGGATGTTGGCTATGGTAACTCCCAACCTTGAAGCCATTATGCAATAGATTTGAAATCCTGTACAACCAAATATCAAATGACAATTGTATACTATTCTAGGTTGACAATACATGTGTTTGCCTTATGTCTGAGCCCATTTTGACTCTGATGAAGGCAGAGATGTTAGTCTTTCTTGTTTGCAAAAACTAATTAAGTTATTTATTGTGTTATATTGTTGTAATTTGATTATTTATTTATTACGTTGTGAATTGTTTAATATTTGTTTTAAATCCATATGTTTTCCTTTTTTTAAAACATTTCTATGGCAGACTGGGTTGTATGTTTATGTGCAAATGTGCATGCTCCATGCTTCTTGCCACCAATATACAGTGGCAAGAAGTTATATAGTTTTTTGTCTTACTTTGTATGTGATTTTGTGTTAAACACAAGTCATTGTCAGATCTGAACCTTCTCCGAACTGTACAAACTGAGAGTGTTACACAAACTAATGCCATGTAGTTATTATCCTTACATGAAATACCTTGAGAAAGACACATTGTTCAGGAACATTTATTCAACAACAGCAAATCAGATCAATGATCCACTTGTTTTCCTCCACACACACAATTACCATGCTACAACATAAACGTTAAGGTTTATACTTTATATGGGACAAGTGTATGTACAAGCGACCTTAACCATTAAACCATTCCTTGCTAAATTTAATGGTTACATTACAACACCATACCAGTTGAAATTATAGCCAATCATCATTTGAAACATGACAAAGTATGAAATAAATAAAATTCTCAAAAATGCATCATATAACCATTTCACTATAGTTACACTATATACTATGTTGTCTTTTTATGGAGTAATTTCCTGATCATTGATCCATTATAGTTTTTTAAACACACAGTGCATTCAACTTAGAACAATTTACAGTAGCATTTTTCAGTATCTCAATGAAAAAGCCATGACAGGAACACCTATGCTTCATCAAGGGTTACAGGAAACATCATACAAGGGCCACAGAGGTCAACATCCATACCGTTAATAGCAGAGGGTGGGCAACAGGGGCTCACCAATTGTAAACCATTGAAACACATAATCAGTGGCAAAGATGGCCATGGCAATTTATGGCAATTTGCAAATGTGTGGCAATGTATGCAAATTCAGTAGTATGAAAAATCTAGAGTATTTTTACTTGGAGCTGCCTGTAGCACTGGTTCACAGAAGATATGCCTTATAAGCTTCTTACTCTACATGTATTCAAAAAAGTCAACAATGATAAACGATCACAGCATTGGACAAGATGTCAGAGTCATCAGACTTCAGTTCAAAACACAAGGACTAAAAACATGATGGAAGTCATATTCCTCACTATCTAAAATATTCCCACGTGGATGTCAGTTTTATTTCCCAGCTATGACAAGTGTAACATGTTTTTCTACATCACATTAACTATTTAACATATTCAAGACATCTCAGAGTTAAAAACATGTCACCCTCTGAACCAGGGCTGCTGCTTCTGCTGCTGCTGCTAGAGATCTGTTTTTTCCACCTATAAACAGCTCTGATCAGAGCCAGCTGCATTACCTTGAGCTCCTTGGCTTCATATACCACAAGATCAATAAGTAAACAAAAAAATGCAATAATTGGATGAAATGAATATCTCTCAGCCTCAATTGGCATAAACAAACAAACAAATACAAAAGAGCACACAGCAGAAATTTATATTATATCATATTATATCAGTAACTTTGATTCTTTACCATATTAAAATAAAATGTCCTCCACTGATGAAAAACTACATTTAATTGTTATGAATATTCCTTTAAAATCATCGGTTTTTAATCTATGAATCCAATTTTAACATTTATTATTAAATCTGATGTAACTCCTGACATGACAAAAAATTAAAACAATGCTAGGTTTGGCTGAAAACAACAAAAACTACAACATAACTAATTAAGAGATGCATAATGCAAGAAATTATCAACCAACGTAAAAGTTACCTTGAAAATAACTGTCACGATGACGTGTTCAGTGCTGGAGGAAAAACAGGAAACATGGACTGAAATAAAGCTGAGGCAGAGGAAAGAAAAGCCACTTCTAATTAATAACTAAAGTAGAAATGTCACATCAGCAGGCATTCATGAAGTAACGTATGCAAATAAAGCTTTGTGCCTTAACAACCTCAACAACAATTCATGTTAAAAACACTCAGGGGAGCACACTAAAGATACACAAACACTGTGCCAAAGGTCTGACAACAGCAGGTGGCATTTTCAACAAAAACAGAATTGACTGCAAATCAGAAGTAAAAACTGCACTAATATATGACAAATCTGTACTTTAATGATGGCACCTACCACCTCAGCAAACACATCTCTCTAACCAGCACCTCCCTGAGCCATGGCTCTCCTTCCCTTTAGCATAAAATATCAAGTAAACTTTACCCCTATCTTCTCCTCGTGAATTGTACTCATTTGAACATATTGCACATACATATGCACTTACATTATTAGTATTGCAAAGTAAAAATGCAGCTAAAGATAAAATAAAATTTGGAGACCATGTTTTATAAACAGTGCATGCTACACCATAATGCAAAATGTGGGAGAGGGAAAGTGTGGCAGGCGACATGTGTGGTTAAAGGCCAAGAAATACAAAAGAAGAAAAAAAAAGGAAACAATTTACTTGTTTCCCTTTTCTTCTCATACTGGGGGAAATAAGTTGTGGACCAATCAGGGAGGGTTGTAAGGGGTGTGATGTTATTAGTTCCTTTCATGGGCCATGCTTACTAGTCCCTCTCCTCCGCATTAGCTGTCTTTCGATAATGGAAAGATGGATCGCCCCTTTCTTTCATCTGACTGAGGTGGAGCAGGGAAGCAGGCAGGACCGCAGGCCAGGATTGATGGGAACGGAGAGTTAGTTAAAGCCGGTGTCAGTGTGGTAGGAGTAGTGCCCATCCGATGTTAACTGGGTTGTCTCTGTTGCTGATGGTTGCAGCATTATAGGGTCACCCCCAGCCTCTGCTTGACAAACAGAAACAACATATTTCGGGGTTAGCATTGAGCCTTCCTCCCACCCCCGTTTGTAACCCTAATATTCAAAATGGGAATGGCAACTAAGGTGATTCAGTCTCACCTCTCTCGTCAGATTGCAGCTGAGCCTCCAGGTCCTCAGGGGACACATAAAATTCCTGTTCCTGTCCTTCCCGAGGCCGTGGTTTACATTTTCCACAGCAACAATTACAGCAGCAACACAGGCAGCAACAGAAGTAGCAGCCGGTGGCCAGGCCGCAGAATACAAACAGAGCCTGCAGGCAAGCAGATTCATGGGAGGAAGTGAGCAGTCAGTGTGTGAGCAAAAAATAAGAAAAGTATAACCAGATAAATTAATCACAGAGCAAATGGTAATGGGTCCAAACCGTATCTCAGTCTTACCTTTGCCCACCAGCTTGAAAGGACAAAGTAAGTGTTGACATTCTCCTCTCCAAACTGCTCAGCTACATATAGTCCCAGAGAGCCATACTTGTCATAGATATTACGCTTTGTGGGGTCATTCAGAATCGCATGGGCGTTGTTGATCTCCTTGAACTTATCGGATGCCTCTGGATTGTCAGGATTCTTGTCAGGGTGGAACTTCAACGCCAGTTTCCTGTGTAGAAAGTAGGCAAAAAACAAAACCAGACAATAAAATAGAAACAAGCAGTGGTCTGTGCTGATTACGTCGGGTAAGAGAGGGAAGCCTCACCTGTAAGATCTCTTAATGTCATCCGTCGTGGCCACCTTCTCAACTCCCAACACGTGGTAGAGAGACTCACCAGCGGTGGACAGAGAGCGCTGCCTCTGTTGCTCAGTCATGATGCCTCACGTCCACAAGCTAGGCACAGAAACAGAAACCTAAATGCACTGCTTGGGGCTGCATGCAATGTCAAACCTAGGGAAACAGACCTGCTTTATTAAGACAGCCTGTTTATCATGATATACATCTGTTAAAAAAGGCCTAAAGAGAGGCTAAAGAGAGGCCTGTGTGACTGAAGCGTCCTGACTGCAGGGAACAGCTGGGCTGTCTAGATTAAATACAACTGTCCTGCACAAGCTATGCATGGAAACACACAGCTGTGTTTGTATATATAGGGAAAATAAGTCAACGAGCGACAAGGCCAACACACTGGATTTATAATATTTTGCTGCTCTAATTCAATTTCTACAGTTTTTCAGTGAAATGGCATCAATAATGTCAATAATACTGTATCTGTGACATCTTGGACTACTGACTGCCTCTGGTGCTGTAAGTAAATCAGACATCCATACAATCAACCACGCTATAAGAGAAAGAAGATTTATGTAACTGATGCTGCAAAGGGAAAATAGATAAAGCCATTCCTAAGAATATAGCTGCTTCCAAATGGGTGTCATCATGACATAAATGACTGGCCACTGGTCTATCTGAAGCCTTGTACAGCTCAGTTTAATGTCTGTGAAGATTCTCAGTTTTATATTATTACCAAAAACGGTCTGTTCTGACAAGCAGGGTGTCAAATTTCCCTCTGATGCGAATCGTATCCCGTTGTTGATGTGTCTATAAGAAGGATTAGATTCTCTGAATACGATGCTAGGAGCATAATCTACGTGCAAGCATCATCAGCAGCACTGCTATAGCGCACAGCATCCATGTTGGTTTGCTCCCTGGCCTGTTCTTCATGCAAGGCAGGGATGTATCGTCAGCAGTAATTTTCAAGGGCGAGTGGCAGTTTTTCGAGGAAAAATAAAAGATCAAATTGCACGTTTCAGGCTCACCTTTCAGTCGGCTCTGATGCGCTGCAAAACGAACGATCCCAGGAGGTTATAATTTTAGACAGTGTAGCGTGACTATGGCTGCATCTCGCACGTACCCAAACCCTCTCTGGCTCCCACTACGCAACCATGGACAGCTGCAGCAGTACGCAGGCTCCGCCCCCAAACACCCCTTGGCGACCCGACGTGCGCGTGCACAAAGGGACTGGGATGATGGGGAGAGGATGCTGGTCCTGGATGCAGAGGCGTGCACCTATAGCACCGTCAAGCACGACCGGAAGAAAGACACATTTTGCTTATACAGTCACAGAAACTGTCACAAGGTTGTTTAAGACCACTTAAGTGATTAGAGGTCTAAAAGCAACACATTTTAGTAAATGTCCTTATTCGCTATCTGTTGGACAGTTATTAAACGAGAAGATTAATACCACACTATAATACGTAAACAAACTGAACTCAAAGTGAGTATGTGTGTCAAACATAGACTGTATATAAAAAGGTGTCAAACTATTTATTGGCCCTGAGAAATAGTCCAGCACTGCCCATAAAGACCAATTAACAGTTTACACATTTTTTTTACGTATTAAACAAACAAGATGAGTGTTAATCAGTGAGCTTTAGAGATAGAGATTTTGTGGCCATTTGACAGAGCCAAGCGTTTCCCTGTTTCTAGTCTTTTTGCTAGGCTAACCAGCTTCATATTTACCGTTACAGACATTAGAGTCGTATCAGTTTTCTCATTTAACTCTCCACCAGAAATGGAATAAGTTTATTTATCACAATGTTGAAGTTTTCCATATGTTGGGTTTCTAGTCTGTTGCCAAATGCATGACTGCACAACTGATTTAACACATGACCTCTGCATTAGGGTTTGAAAAATCAGTTTTTTATTTTTAACATTTACATTTAGCTGCTTTGGTTTCAGTGTCCTGGTATTGGTATAATGCATGTTGGCTCACTGTCACTTGCATGGCTTAAGGGGACACTTGAAGACAACATAGCCATCTAAGGCCAGTGCTTAAAATGTCTATTAAAGGATACAGAAAATATGCCTGCACAAATTTGAGACCAACATTAGAATCAACCACATTCCTTCACCAGTTAATTGTTGCCTGTCCTAAAAGAGGATGTGCTAATTTGAGATGTAGAAAAGATGTGGAAGCCACAGTTATTGCCACTGAAAGGAAACATGGGATCCTAAGTGATGTTGTCTGTGTATTCCCACAGAAACAAATCTTTTTACTGTATCATACTGGGCGAATGATTCAACCCTGACATTAACCTTCTGTGTGTCTAATCTTTCAGCTGTTGTCAAACACCTTACTGACTCTTTGGGACAATCTACGAACTGGGGTGTCATGTCTGGATAATCCACAGGGAAAGCAGGGCAGATGCCAGAGCCATGAGCCATCCAGAGGCCCCCAAAAGGCACTATTTTGTTCCTTAAACCAAACAGAGAAGTATTAATATGTGATAGCTAAGGTTATACCACAGCCACCGCAGCCATGATTAAGTTTTATTTGTTCCTTGTGTTTTTTCCCCTGCAATGTCAAATGTCTGCCATGAAAAATCCATTTTGCTATTTATTCATATGGCAATTGCAATCCCCCATTTCTGCTAGACTCCACTGACATATGCAAGAAACCCTCACACTGTCATAACTCCCATACTACATTACATTATTTACCATATTCTAACTCCTCCTTTAAGCACACAAACTTTCGGTTTAACAGTATATTTATGTACCATTTTAGTGAGGGATTGAACATCATTCTTCAAAAAGATAGATCCATCACAGAACCGCAGCTAAAGTTTCCTTTAAATTAACCGTAACTACAAAGTCATTCTCTAACCTTACCTTTTGTCATCTATGATGATTTCTGTGGCTGAATTTAATTTCTGTCATAATCATTTTTTGAAAGTGTTTGTTGTAATATTAATTTCAGACGTAAGATGCTAAGGTGCATCACTACTCAATGTTCTAAATGGGACTAAAAGTATGTTTTGTTTCAGGTGAACAGCCGAATAAAATACATTTCCAGCAAAAAGAAAGATATGACAGTAATGTTACATAACTAGCTAACACACAACATATGTAGCCTACATTGTGTTTATAGTGCATGGAGAAATTAAAACTTAAAACATGAATGATTTTAGTCCTGATTAAAGCAGGGGGTAGTGGTGCACATCGGCCTCTTAAGGCTGAAGTGAGTATTACAACAACAAATGCATGATCCTGACAAAAACTATTTTCACCTGCTAAAATCTTCTTTTCTTAACCTGTTTTCAAAGATGGAAAAAAAGTAACTTTATTATGTAAATTATAATTTTATAATTTAATTAATTATTTTAATTATTATTTATTTAAATTAACGTTTTTTTTAAATTTACGTTTTTTTAAATTAACGTTTTTTTACGTGTTTAACAGGTAAAAATCTCAAAATCTTTGAGAAAACCATTTAGATCAGACTTTGAAAATGGATTACCAGATTTGTTTTTTCACACTCTTGTCTTAGAGAGAATATCAAAGTTTTTCTGGTAAATTTAAGACTTTAATTTCAGAAATCCTTTCTCTAAATAATACCCTCTCCATGCCTCTCTAATTTATTTATTACATATGACATGGCCGTAATACACCTTCATACTTATGTACATAAAGGCAAATTCCCACTATTTACATCCTCATCAAACCATTCCCTGAACCCTCATGACCTTTATGGAAGCATCTGGGTTTGTTATCATGTCACAACGAAACTTCCCAAGCTAAATTGATACCTACATGAATACAAGCTTTTTTGATTTACATTTTTTTGTATATTTTTATTTTTAATATGCAAATGAGCAATTATCTCATTAAATATGTTCTGATTTGCATAACACACAAATCCATTTTCCAGGACATTAGTAGGGGTCAGATGGGTTTTTTTATTGTGATAATATGCCAGATGGCCAGACATTTACAGAATGGTTTATCAAAATATATTTTTTTCAAGGATTTTTCAAAATATACCAGTCATGTGGGTTATGGACTGTTGTTTTTCGACGTTTACAGATATAATACCGCATAAAGAGAATGATCAAAGTCATTTTTAAAAAAAACTCTGGGTTGCTATAAGACCTAAGAAATAGTGTGTAATCATGATAGATAGGCCTATGTGATATATGAAGTAGCCAACATTGTGCTCCAGAAAACAAGCATTCAAATGACATTCAATATGGACCGTTTTAAAAAGGCCAGTTGACTTTTATACATGGAAAATGCCAACAAATATGCAATTTACGCGAACTGCAGTTAACGGACTCTGTGTAACATAGACAAATAATTTAAAACGTTTATATTATTCAAGATTGTTAATTCTTTTTTTACGAAAGTAGGGCCCCATGGCAACAGTAGTTCCTAAATGAAATCTAAAAATTGAAAGCAAAATCATCATTTTGGACAGTGGTGTCTCGCCTAAACTTAATAGGTATATAATATCGATAAGCTATTTATAAAAATCGATCAGATTGGATTTCACAAATTTGCTGCACTGACTGTTGTTCCTCGGCAACCGTGACGTCACCGCCATCGTCCAATCGAAGAGCTCGCAGGACTGACTATCCTATCGCGAGATTACCACATTAGCTTGGTTAGTTAGCTAGCCGAGAAAAGCTTGACTGTGTACCGCTGTTTTACAGTTTTATTCTTCTTAAAGCACAGAGAGGGCTTCGCATTTTTGTTTGATTATTGATTCCCACGCCTGTAAGAAAGGATAATCGCCGCCCGGACCTTGTGTTTGCACGGTAAGTTGTGTAAACAGTCTGCTAACTAGCCAGGGATGTTGCTCAGAAGGAAATGGGTTTGTTTTGGAAGCCTCGAAGAATTTCCAATTGATTTTTTATCAGTGATAGCAGGCGCTCAGTCGCTATTCAGGCACATACATATAATGTATGTGGTTTTGATATTAATTTGTCATTTTTGTCAGTTGCGTATTTTTTCCTTATTTTCGCTTAATCCTTACTATCTGTCTCTGTGCGGGTGTAACGTTCATGTAGGTACAAACTGTGACCAAGCTGTGTCAGTCTTGCTCACATTTCTCGGCATTTCCAAAAATCCAGGATCCCAATGATGAGTTATGCTGAAAAGCCAGAAGACATCACAAAAGAAGAGTGGATGGACAAATTAAACAATGTTCATATACAGAGGGCTGACATGAATCGACTCATTATGAACTACCTGGTGACAGGTGAGGCTTGCAGCTTGACGACAGCGATTGGGAGCTTAAAACGACTTGTGCAAGTCAAAAGACATCATTCATAACTATTCTGCTGTATCTCTTTCACATGTTTCCAGAGGGATTCAAAGAGGCTGCGGAAAAGTTTCGGATGGAGTCTGGGATCGAGCCAAGTGTGGACCTGGACTCTTTGGATGAAAGGATAAAGATTAGAGAGATGATCCTGAAGGGACAGATTCAGGAAGCTATTGCACTCATCAACAGCCTACACCCAGAGCTGCTTGACACCAATCGATACTTGTATTTTCATCTGCAGGTACATTTTTACAGAGCTTTGTAATCACTGTCAGTAGTTCTGATTTTTAGTATGCGCTTCTGTGAACTCATGTTAGTTGTAGACAGCAGATGTGAGCCTCAGATTTTTAGGGGGTGAACTTCACAGATTTTAGAAATGAACAAGAACAAGAACAGCATTGAGAATAAGACACGGAAACAATGTTGAATTGTAGTGATAGTTAGGGCTGGGCAATAAAACAATAATCATAATTATCTTGATATAATTTTCCTCAATAACAATATAACAAATGTTCAATAAATGTTTGATAGAATTCATTTGAATCATGAATGAATAAGCACTTCATTTTTTTTACTCAGATATAGAGATATCATAATTGTTTTGAATGTTCTACCTCAGATTTGTTAAGTGATCCACTGTTTGGCATCAAGGGTTTGTCATGTTCTGATAATAAAAAATAGTCTGGTTTGTTTAACTTTTACTCAGGAGCAAAAAGCAGCCTTTAAAATTGATAGAAATAATGATTTTACATTTATCGTAATAATTAACGACATAGACTGAAATCATTTTTTTTGTCCTGATAACAGTTTTTGACCACATTGCTAAGCCAAAGTGAGAACCGTTAAAATGTGAATAAACATTTAACCCCCTCCCTAACCAGAATGTAAAACAAGGCTTCCATTGTACCTGATGAAATTATGTTCTTTGTTATCTTTCGGTCTGGTTAAATAGGAATATATTGTGATACTGGATAAAGCTTTCATATTCAACATTAACTGCTTGTACTTCGTTTCCCCTCTTGCAGCAGCAACATTTGATTGAGTTAATCAGGCTAAGGGAGACCGAGTCAGCGCTGGAGTTTGCCCAGACACAGCTGGCCGAGCAGGGGGAGGAGAGCCGGGAGTGTCTGACAGAGATGGAGAGAACACTAGCCCTTCTGGCCTTTGACAACCCAGAAGAGTCGCCCTTTGGAGACCTGCTCAACATGATGCAGCGGCAAAAGGTACGTGCTAGCCTGATACCAGACTGACCTGTTATTTCGTTTCACTTCGCTGTTTCATCTCATTATGTGAATTGCTGAAAAAATGCTTCCACACCTGAAGGTCAGTTAATTTGGAAAAAAGTCACATTGTTGCCTTTTACCCTCTGTAATATTACAAAACTTTTATTTCCCCTATTTGTATCTGAGGTCCTGTGCCTTTTTAGTTCTGGTCTGTGTCAAGTTCACCCTAACTTTTTATATACAAAACCAAAAACTGTAACCATGTGGTTTATCGTGTAACTCATGACCAGCATTATATGAACATTACTGCTTTTTATGTGTATATTTATTTTCCCTTGTCAGAAAGAGCTCAGAGACAGGACAGAAAAGAACCATCTTGTACAGCAACACTATCAGGGGTATGTTCAATACTTTTTAGGCCCGACCGAATTGCCTCAATAATACCACCGCGTATCAAAAAATGCCTCGTCTTTCAGTACCAAAGTTCGATACCCGAAGGTTCTTGATGAGCCAATAAGCATGCAGATTCTTGACGTGCCCACATCTAAAAGTGATTGTAATTGGCTGTGGTGTAATTGCCAGTTACACACAGAGATGTGGCGCGTTGATGTAAAAGACGTGGAAAAAATCAAAAGTGGGGTTTGATGCAGCAGCGCGCGATGCAATTTTTGCGACGTAAGATAATTGCTGCCAAGAGCGGCGACACGACAAACCTGGTGAAGCCCTTGACTGTGCGTGGAATAAACTTAAGAGCAGAAAGTAGGGATGTCCCAATCAGGTTTTTTTCCCCTCAAGTCCGAGTCATTTGATTTTGAGTATCTAACGATACCAAGTCCCGATCCGATACTTCGAAAAAACAGATCCAGGATGTTCCTTATTTTTTATTTAATTCACCTTATTTTAACATTCAAGCACTTCTGTGAGGTAGCTTGAACAATCAAGTAATAAATAGCATAAATTCTTCACTTTTGGACTTTAGTGCAACAGTTAATATAAAAAAAATCTAAGATAAAAACAAAAATAAAAGTGCCACAGTGTTTGCAAAGCCCATCTATATATACATATACATTTATATCTGAGTCCGGATCGGGAGGTGACGTCCGATTCCGATCGAGTCTGAAACATTGTGATCGGGCCCGATTTCCGATCTCGTGATCGGATCTGGACATCCCTAGCAGAAAGTCGCTCAGTCTTTGCTGCAACAAGACAGAGCCAGTGCAGTCATCGTCTCAGCGCTCTGCTGCTACCGAGCCTGCTTCAACACGCCCACCGTACGAGCAGTGTTGGGCAGTAGCGTCGCAACAAGTAGCACCGTTACTAGTTTAGCTACATTTCTCAGTAGCTTGGTGGCAGCGTCGCTGTTTTCTGAATCAAATCAAAG
>JAPMOB010140751.1:0-23695 GCA_029875015.1 Lepomis gibbosus | reverse complement strand
CACACACACACACACACACACACTTCCTGTCTCTCGCTAACAGGCGTGTGAAACTTCATTAGCTTCCTTCTCAATGCTGCAGGGCTGGTCCAGCTGCTCCTCTTCAGCCTATGGGATGATGTTTAGGGCTCAAACTACAGCGGTGTGTTGATGCAAAGGCAGAGGTGAAAATTAGAAGTTGCATCAGAATCAACACACAAACAAACACAAACATACACCAATTATGTACAGACAACACTCTATGTACAGCTCAAATTGTAAATGCACCATAGACTGTATGTACAGGTTTGTGGCAATATTTATTGTATAAATAATGAAGCTGTAACAAATACTTAAATTATTGATTTATCTGCCAATTACTTTCTCGATCAGTCGATTGATGTTTATAAATTTGCTTGATTTTGATAGATTGATTTTGTTTATAAAACATCTGAAAACTGTGAAAAATGCCGTCCCAGCAACCCAGAAATATGCCATGTATTGTAATGTAAGAGCATATTCTCATATGAAAACCTGCAACTATAAGATTTTTGCTAGACAAAATAAATATTTGCAGATTAATTTTCTTTTGGTCAACTAATTGATTAATTGACTAATCATTAAAGCTTTAATGAATAATAAGTTACTCCACATACAGAGGTGGTTTTATGTGCATATATTGGGCCTCATTCACAAACAGTGCATACTATAAATACTGTCCAAGCTAACAATGGAGTATCTGAGAATGTCCATTTTAAAATGTAACAGTTCTGGTTTTCTTTGTTTTTATTGACTTTGTCTATAAGGTATTATATAAGGTATAATATAATGTGCATTTTCTAGATTCTACCTCTGACACTATTGTTTTAATTTTTTCAGTCGTGAAATTCTTGCTTTTTCACTTCAGGGGCCATGCTTCTCTCTTACAACAAATGGGGGAGTGGCAGTATACTGATTGCAAATAGCGAGTATGCTATTTGCAATCTGCAGGCACGTCAGTTTAGAATGATTCAGATTCATTAACATTATGCACAGTGGTAAGAACAAAATTATCCGGTGCGCACATGTCATCGATCTGACAGGAATTTTGTGAGGATGCTAATTTTGCACGCTATGTAAGAACATTTCTACACACATATTAGTGAATGAGGCCAGATACCTAATAGGTGAGAGTAGTAGAAAAGGTGAGAAAGGTGCAGTCTAAGTTAACCACTGCACTTATAAGGCAGACTGCTTACAATTTAGCTTTGCTCGTGAATTTTATTTAGATTTCTCTTGTAATTAAATAGAAGTCAGATTAAATTTGAATTATGTAGTTTACACACCCAATTAATTAGAAAGAAGCTGCTTCCTGATTTTTTTTTTACCTTTATTTATTTAGGAAAGGTCACTAAGAGGAAGCCTCTCTTTTGCAGGAAGACTCTAATCACATTCACATACTACATTCACACCTGGAAGCTACCCAGTACAACACAGTTTGATCTGTTGTCAACTGAGCAGCACTGGAGCAGTTTTGGGGTCAATGGTTAGGGGGTTGGGGTAAACTGGATTAACACTAGAACCGCAACAAACAATCAGCACCTTAGCTGTGCATTTCCTATAAACACCATCCTCACATTTCAGGCAGTTACAGAATGTTTTATTCTATTCATTATGCCTACACAATGCAGGTCGTTCGTCTACACTCCGCATCTGTGAAGAGCACGTCCACACGCGGTGGCTCTCATCCACCAACTGCTGTTGAAGATGTTATAGCCTAGTTATATTCTAAACAGCTTGAATTTAAATGCAGCATACATTTTAGAAAAATGACTGACTAATGTAGTGTTTTATAGGGGATAATAATAGGCTAATAACCTAAAAATGTAGGCTAGTTATTACTCTTCTGCTTATTTTTTCAGACTCCATCGGGCATTCAGAGAATTCCACATCGCTACAAAAGTTACAAAATCCAAACAAAAGTATTTCTTTGAAAGAAACGATTATAATCAATCAAAATTCAAAGTAGATTTTTACCATACAGAAAGATGTATAATGATCACTTACATATAGCCTCCACTGGTCAAAAAGCACACAAGGGAGCTGCACGCTCTCTTGAAGGGATTGCAAAACACACCTCTATCACAGAGAAAAACTAGGTTAGTGCAGCATTAGTTTTGATGATCATGTAGCCTAAACAAAAGCTATAAGCATTGCTTTTATGCAGCTTTTATGCATGTTTACTTCATGCAAGTGGATTGCTGTCAAATGCAGAATCAACCCAGTGTTAAAGCTGAATTGTTGGTGTGGCTGTAAACATAGCAGCTAAGAGCTTAAATACTACAAAATTAGCCCTAGCTGTTGAGTGGTCAAATCTGTGTTTGGCTGTTCCTCTGCTCAAGGCCCCGGTATGATGCTGAGATGTGATGCAAACTAACTAAATGTTGTCTTTGTCTTCTAGATGATCCAAACCAGCAGAACACTGATTGAATCGGCTGACGTCGTCTACTCCAAGCTCACACAAGCACAACGGGAAGGTAAGCTGCATTATGGGATAGGCAGAGTCCCCATCTTCCAAACCAGAAATGTTGATTGCCTAAAACATGTTTGATCTTACCTTGAGATGAGTCATGTTTTTTCAAATGAAGATCATCTTCTTTTGGGCCAAAAGGTAAGCAACAGCAGCATTAAACAAGGTAGGAAAAGGTAGATCTTTCTGCTGCTGTGAGGAAAATAACTCACAATTCAAGGACAAGATTTGTGTCAGACACAAAAGATAAAAAAATAAGATCATAAGACACAAAGCAACATAAATAAATTTCATGAAAGTTTGTTGAGATTAATATTTTAGCTCTTCTGCTTTACTGTGAAATGAATCATGCACTGTAAGAACATGCATCTGCAGCCTTGAAACGTATTATGTGTTGTGTCGTCCTAATAGAATGAGCGTAGTGTATCTACTGCTACAGCATTTCCATCAACATCAATAGCAGCGGCTGCTGTCAACAAAACAGGCCATCATCAGTGAGTCAGCACCAAGTAGTTATCATGTCAGTGGGCAGGTGAAAACAATCAGCCAGCCACACAGACAAAGGGCTACAGCAGAAAGAGGATGGAGAGCATAAACATCCTTTGAGAGGAGGAGAGAAATGAAAAGGTTTGACAGAGTGTGGAGTGAGAGACGAGGGATGGCAAAAGGATAGAATGTAATTAAAGAAGCATTTCGTCAGTACACCATTTTTTAAAAGAGTGCTTGATGTAAGAGCCCTGGCCTTTTTAAGAGAGAGGATAAAATTGACCATAATAAGATCATTAGGAGAGAAATGGCTTAAAATCAAGAAATCCTGTGGCTTGTCTTCTCCAGCCTCTTTTACATTCAGCACTAATTGTTCCTCATTTACCTTGCTTCTCTACTGCGCAGCAGTGCCTCTGCTGAAGAGCTCCTCAAAAAGGAGTGCATAGCTTGAATACTGACAACTTGATTTTGCATATTTATCCCTCACACTCTAATGCTGTAGACAACCAAAAACTGAAGCAAATGTGAAACCTACAGATTCAGGTTTTTTATAGAACTTACAGCAGCTGGTGTGAACATGGAAAGGTACCATTTGTAGTTTGTGTGGTATTGTTGTTGTGTATAATAAACCCAAAGAAGACAGGGAAGGCTCATTCACTTGCATATGCTAACACAGTATCACGAGGCTCATATGCCAGTTTAAGCCCACTATACCCAGCTTTACTTCCTAGTGTCTCACAGAGGCAGGCATATGATTCTTTCCACCTATCACAAGCCAAGCATTTACCCAGGTATGTTGGTTGAATGTTGGGCCTTTAATCACAGAGCTGTCTTCTGGTTTCAAGGTTCCCTAGCCCAGAGCTGGAAGCATCTTTAAAGGCGATGACTGCAGAATTAAGCAGAACGTAAACTCTCTGAACCCCACACAGCCACAGTCGCACTCACAGCAGTGTCATTAAAGCTGGATACCAGATGCTGGTGCCCAGCTTACTGCTGTGAGGTGCAAACCTTGTACTTCCAAAATGTCAAATTTTCAGGAGAATATTGAAAAAATCCACCTTGTTTTATGCATGACAAACATGCTTGTTTAAATTCATTTTAAAAGGGCTTCAAAAGCCCAGGGGTTGATGAGAAAAAAGTGAAAATATGGATGTTTCTAAATTTGGAGTTACAAGTTTTTCACTTAAGTGTGGCATTATGTAAGAATGAAACAATGAGGCAGAGGATTGGAGCGACAGCCCTGAAGGGCCTCAGCTGCATGTCAAACATAGCACTTTGCCTATCGCCCACTCCACTGCTCCCAGCCTTAACACACATGCCTCAATCCCAACCCCTGCCATTTTCCAAGTACACAACTGCTGTGTCTGTTCACTCCTGCTTCCAGACATTCATTTTAGTTGTTGTGGTTTTGATGGTGATATATGTGGTCGAAAAGTGGAAAGAAAAAATATAATACAAATAGCAGCTTTTTCTCTGACATAATGTGGCTTTCAACTAGGCTGTCAGAGGAAACAGATTTGCCAACGCTGTCTACCAAAATCTAATTACTTAGGTTTCATGTGCAAACTAGCTATATAACCTATTGCCTTAGATCATAATTTGTAAAAGCAATTCTAAGCTTTAAATGAAATTTAACCTGTTTGGCTTAAGGGAATATAAAGTAAGATTAGCTCTGAATACAAAACTGTGTAAATCCAGCATCAGTGTTTTGTCTCACTATTTGACTACCTTTACAGGTTTATGCACAATTATTTTTTGTCACATGCAAACACAAAGTAAATATATTGTCTTGAGCTGCTAGAAAACTTGTACTGTTCACTGTGAATCTGCTCTAATATGTGCTCTCTCCTTGCGCAAATGCTACAACATGCTTCCTAAATGGTTCTCCTTCTTTCTGTTATCTCTGTGTTGTTTAGCCTGACTCTCAGTTCAATGTCTTATCCTCTAGAGAGCAGAAAAACCATGGAGGACATTGGGATGCACTCATGACTCACCAACAAAATGCTGCATCTTTCTGAAGGCTGGGAAAGCATGAATTTACCTCTTTTGATAGACTGACAAGCGATGAATGCACCCTTCAGAAGCCATCTCATAAGCCTTATGATTATGTTCAGACTGATGATGACAATAGCAACAGCCTGAACACAGACAGAGAATCAGAGAGTGGAGGCATATGAGATGGTGAATTTGCATAGAATTGAAGGTTTTGTCTCTCTGATCGATCCAGAAGCCAAAGGTATAATTTTGGTGTAATGGCTGTGTGAGAAGCGGAAAAAGGTGCTTTTAGAGGATGGGCTGTCAGCATTGGAGAGGGAATATGGGATGGGAGAGGATGTGCGTGTGTGTGCATGCGCTTTATCTAAGTTTAATTTAAGGCCTTTGATTGGACCTGACACTTTTGACCTAGCCAGTAAAAGTGTGCTCTGCACATCGGCTAAATGCTGTTGTGACAAAGCCATAATCACAATGACGCACATGCTGTCATCTGAAATGAGGGCCCTGAACTAACCCTACACCTCCTAGCTTGCCATTCGTTTTAAATCCAAGCATTGTGCAACGAGTGGCACGTTGGCAGGTTCATCACATTAGGAGATGTAAAATGGCGATGCTGGACAGTTTTGGGTTGCTATGGCTCTTACTTCCCAACAGCCCCTCCTCCTCTTCTTTCCTTCCTGTGTTCAGTTTATGCCCCGTCATTATTGCAGCTAATCAGTTTAATTTGGAAAGTGAAGCTGACGTGTTGATGAGGATGGAGAGGTGCTAGATGATCCCCCCTGGGAGCTATTGATGGCTTGCCATCACACACACAGCTAATGGGGGACCAGATAGGCAGCTGGGATGCACACTCTGGCACCTCCAGATGCTACCGCTGTGTGTGTGTGTGTGTGTGTGTGTCCACACATATATAATCTGTTCGTGTATGGAGAGCACAACTCCCACTACTTTTCCTAACTAGCCTTTGTTCCACTAGCTTCCAAAAGGGTTTTCTCAAGTGTTGGGAATTAGGGTTTTAAATGGCATCAATACTTACATTAAATAATATAATAATTATTACTATTATTTAAGAATTAATAATATAATTGAACTTGTGTTAAATTCACTTCAGTTCCAACCACTGCTAAAGAAGAGAAAACCTATAGCCAATTATCAGCAATTTGGGACTCTGATTAATAATGAAATGAATAACTATAGCTACAATTACTATGAATAGCTAGTAGGTTAAAGGATTTGGAAGTTCTACATAGAAGAGGTTGACAATGTATTCACTCTTGTGCACTATTAAGGAAACCAGCATGTCTATCCACAAACATTTATTTAACATAAAAAAAATCAAAACACAAGATGAAATCTAACTAAACTGTGCTAAAGAACAAAGAGATGTGTGAGTGTGTGAGCTTCTTTGTTCTGCCTCTGTATTTCTTGCATTCACGAGCATGAACACGTGATCAGAACAAAGAGGGCTTGTGAAGCAAGAGCTTTAAAGTTTCTCCCCGCCGTGTGTATTTGTGTTTAAGGCCAAATCAGAGGTTTATCTGTTTGTGTCATCTGTGTCAGATCACGGTGCCAAATTAAAAGGAGTTAGATAGCACGCAAAGACTCTGTGTCTGTGTTGAGCATAACATCAGTTTAGCGGAGGCGGTGAACTACGGTTACAATGATAACCTCATGTTAACCATTAAATGATCACAACAATCACCCTCAATGAAAAATACATCATTTTACATTTACAAAAGCTAAGTATGCTTATGTTAGCATGTGAAGTTAGCTTGCAGAATTTGTGTTGTAGCCACTGGCTAACGGAGTTGGTTTGCAGGGTTCTTAGGCAGGCACTTGTGTTGCTGCTGTAAGAAAGGGAGTCAGCTGCTGCTGTCATCAGCATCAGTGGTCGAGTCCAATCAGGTGATCAGGTGACGTCATGGGTCACTGACCAATCATAGCTGAAACGTGGGTCTATGAACTGAATGCACTTCTAGGTGGGATCTTCCTGGAGGATTCCTGGAAAAAGAGTTCAGTGACTCACATGATAAAAGTTAAGTTTAGACCACAAAAATGAACCACTCTATCTTCCCCTGTGGTCCCAACACAAGTAAGGATTCACTGTGTGGTGGCTGGTACAATTTTAACCTTTAGCCATTTTAACAAAGGTAAAATTATGATAATTTTGTTAGCATTCAACAACTAAAGCCCCAATCAAACTCAATTGTACTGCACTAGTCAGGAGACTGTTTATGTTTCCAAATATTGTTTGTGTGTGTATTTTAGGATACAGGGGGCCCAACAACATTTTATTTAATTTTTGAATTGAATTAAAGAGATTCTTTTATTTATTTTATTTTTATTTCAGTTTTATTTAACTGGGACAAAGCACACCAATAATATCAAATTAATGTATACTGTGCCAGAATTAGCTAAAACGCTATTTTACATCTGGTGTCCCTGGACCATATGTTACACCTAAAAGGATAAAATGATTAAAATAGTACATATAGATTAAGCCCAATACAAATAAAAATTTACTATAAATGTATAATAATTGACTAGACCAACATAGAAACGAGAACAGTGGGTCAATATCAACATCAACACATTTTCCTGAATATGTGTGCTGCAGTGTTATTTTATGCAGTAGCAGTAGTCGTAGGTATAGGAATGTGCAGCACAGTTTTCGCCACCAGGTTGCACCTGTTAGTGAGCAGGAAGTCGTTGTTGTAGAAGACGAACTACTATCCGCTTTTGTTTTTGTTGTTACCAATAGTTATAGCAAGAAAATATTATCCACTGATGATGATGATGATGATAATAATAAATTTAACACTTTGAGAGGAGCCATTTTTTCATAACAAGTACTTTAACTTTTGATATTTTAAATATATCTTACTGATAATACTTCTGTATCTTAACTCAAGTACAACCGAGTATTCTTTACACTGTGGTATTTCTTCTATTACTCAAGTAAAGGATCTGAATTCTTCCACCAATGGCTACCAAATGATCATTTATTTTTGCTAAAGTGAGAAGGTGCTCAGTTTTTGACAGTAGTAGATACATACTGAGCTTAGATAGTATTTGATATTGGATTGAGAAACTTGATGCTGGTAGAACAGCAGCTACATTAGAGACAGGGCAGTGCTTAATTAATCTATTAATCTATTAATACAGCACGCATCTATGTATTCTACATCTGGGTTGTGAGGTATTCAGGTGTCTGGTGTGAATATATAGTCCTGCATCCTGCCATGTTCACGCACAGACTGTGGAACATCTGCAAGCTCATTGAGTTTAGAAGCTGCTGCCTTCCTGCAAGCCTGACTGTGCTTATTTATTGATGCAAAGTCTTTCTGTCTTTGTCTGACCATTCTGATTGTGTTGGTACGGTTTGAAGCCACTCCATGTGGATTCCATTACCATGTATATCCAAAGAATAAGGACATTTCCCTCCCTTTGTCTTCCTTGCCTTTGTACAGTCATTGTTTTCTCTGCTTATCAGCAGCTGGAAAATCCCATTCTCTATTTGCAATGATGATATTCTGTCTGGGCTCTGCAGTGTGTATGACTGAGATAAATTAATGAAACACTGATCCACTGTATGTATCTCCTTCTCACCCCCTTTCCCATCTTTGTTGTCATCATTTCTTTTCATTAGATCCTGTTTAGAGATTCTGTTTGATTTTATTATTTACATACCTTTCTCTCTCCCTGGCTGAAGCGGTCTTTTTCTGTGCTGTATGCAAAAACTGTAAGGATTTAGTGTTTGTGATTGTGTCTCTCAAGCTACTCAGTTCTCAGAAAAGATATTTTGTTGTCCCCTCAGTGCTCCTGTCTGTCAAAGCAGCCTCCTACCCCCTAGTCTTTCTCTTTGTGTTTCCACTAGAGAAGCAAAGCATAAGATCTTGCCTCATCAGAGTGAGCCAGGGGGGCACATTTTGTTTATTAACTCAAAATTCAAAGAGTTTAAGTGACAGTAAGAAACTGCAACTGTGTGACTGTTGGGGGAAGGAAATGCTTAATAATTGGGAAATTAAATGCTTGAAGAAGCTATATTGCGACAGGCCGCCTCCAGCTAATTTCATCTCTTATTCGGCTCTCTGTCTGCCTCACTCCCAAAGTTCTGTGGTCACAAATCGCCTTGGCTCAGCTCTGCACCAGCAGCAGCCCATTAACTACACCAGATTACAAGATCAAATCAGCCCTAAACCCTGTTAACACAACTTTCAGGCTCAGAAACAGATAGGCTGCCATGGCTGTACATCACCAATTAAATGGAAATTAAAGAACAAGGTTGAGTCTAAAGCTAAATATTTATTCATCTGTATTTACTTTTTGACCTCTTGATTGTGGATTATTTTGCAAAAGTGCTCTTGAAGTGAGTGTCAAACATGCAGTTATGTATTATGGCTGGAATGACATTTGCATACATTTGGGGTGGTTTAAAGAAATATGGGTTGAGATGTATATTGAGGAGAGGGAGTTCAAATGATATGATAAAGTGAGATGTAGCCTTAGGTATAGGTATATTTTCAACAGGAGTTCGGTAACAAAGGGATTTCTGTTCTTTTTCTAATGTAATGCACAATATATACACTATATTGCCAAAGGTTTTGGGACGCCTGCCTTTACATGCACATGAAGGTTAATGACATCCCATTGTTAATCTGTATGATTTAATATGGAGTTGACCCACCCTTTGCAGCTATAACAGCTTCAGTTCTTCTGGGAAGGCTGTCCACAACTTTAGGAGTGTGTTCATGGGAATTTTTGACCATTCTTCTAGAAGCGAATTTTTGAGGTCAGGCACAGATGTGGGACGAGAAGGCCTGGTTCGCAGTTTCCACTCTAATTTATCCCAAAGGTGTTCTATTGGGTTGAGGTCAGTACTCTTTGCAGGCCAGTCAAGTTCCAGTCAAACTCGCACATCCATGTCTTTATGGACCTTGCTTTGTGCACTGGTACACAGACTTGTAGGAATAGGAAAGGGCCATCCCCAAACTATTTTACAAACTTGGGAGCATGAAATTGTCCAAAATGATGAAGCATTTCCAGCTCCCTTCACTCGAACTAAGGGGCAAAGCCCAACCCCTGAAAAACAACCCCACACCATAATCCCCCCTCCGCCAAACTTAACACTGGGCACAATACAGTCATGCAAGTACCGTTCTCCTGGCAACCACCAAACCCAGACATGTCCATTGGAATTGTTAGACAGAGAAGCGTGATTCATCACTCCAGAGAACACGTCTCAACTGCTGTGTCCAGGCGTGCTTTACACCACAGCATCCGACGCCTTGCATTGCACTCTGTGATGTAAGGCCTGGATGCAGCTGCTCAGCCATTGAAACACATTCCATGAAGCTCTCTACTCATTGTTCTTGAGCTAATCTGAAGGCCACACAACGTTTGATGGTAGGTAGCTATTGGCTCTGCAGAAAGTTGGCGACTTCTGCGCAGTGTGCGCCTCAGCATGCGCTGAACCCGCTATCTGATTTTATGTGGCCTGCCACTTTGTGGCTGAGTTTCTGTTGTTCCCACATTGTTATAATACCAGCAGTTTACTGTGGAATATTTAGTAATGAGAAAATTTCACAAATGGACCTATCATGGTACCATGCTTGAATTCACTGAACTCCTGAGAGTGACTCATTCTTTCACAAATTTTTGTAGAAGCAGTCTACAGTGCATGCCTAGGTGCTTCGTTTATATCATAGACTGTACTTGTGGCCATGGAAGTGATTGGAACACCTGAATTCACTTATGCGGAGGGGTGTCCCAATACTTTTGGTAATATAATGTATATCGTACCGGACTCTCATTGTGCAAATTGTAAGCAGTGCATTGAATATTAAAGCTGGTGCTGGACTATATAAATATACATTCGTTAAATTCCTCATTAACATGCTAACACAATGCTATGACCCCCAAGTAGATCTCTGTATTTGCAGTATACCAGAGTTTTTAAAGTGTCTGTGTCGACGTTCCCTCGCTGGCACACAGGTAGTAATATGTTTTATGCCAACCGGCAATGACAGCCATAATGCCCAACTCGAGGCTTCAAAACAGTCCACAAACCAATGGGTGATGTCATGGGGGTTATGTCTTCTTTTACATCTATGTCTTTTGTACCATCTGTGTCCGTTACATACATGTCATCTCTGCCCATGTCATTTAGGATAAAATATTGAGGTTTTTTTTTCAAAAAACAAGCAATAGTCTGCTACGGGGCTGAGGTAATTCTTCTTCTCTCCAAGAGAAATCAATTTAATCAAAGGCTTTTCTTGACAACAGTGGAGGTGCTGTGTCTGCCTACTAGTTACTGAAAAGAGCTGAGGACTAAAGAATGAATGACTTGTGACGATGGTCTTTTTGTGAATTATTTGCGTTTTATGTTCTGTCAAAGTCTTTGCAGTGAATCAAAGCTGGATTGGCAGAGGTCAGTTGTCAGGGACAGACTGACAAGCAGGCCAAGAAGTACAGCTTTAGGAAGAGTTTGTTCTTACAGCCCAGAGGATTAGTAATGTTCTGCCTGGGCTAAATGAAGCCCAACCTACTGATAGACCAATTAAAGGTTAGCCTGCATTGCATTACCTCTATTTTGCCCCCATTAGTAATGCAGCACATTGTATGGTGAACTGCTGTTGTGGCCATTAAGGTGCTCATAAAGAGCTGGCTAGATGTCTTTTGTTCTGCAGACTTTGTGTTGCACACGCCTATATTTAAATACTTTCATGTTTATTGTCTTTGTCATATGCATTAGAAGCATTGCATTCCAGTGCAATGAAAACCTTTCATGGTGCCTCCCTACAATGCACAATAGATGTGCAATTAAAAATAAGTAATGCACTTATTTGTACAGATGCACATAGATTTACCTCTTCATATATATGCATACACATATACATACATACATATAGATATGCATATGTAAATGACACATAATCACCCACATACAATACATACAATTACATTCAGCCAAATTCTTTAATGAGGTTTATTAAAGTGATTGTCCTAATTTGTATTTACTTCAGATATTTGCACTTGTGTAACACTAATTTCTGCTAATAAAAATTATTGTATATTCTATTAATAATTCACATGTCATGTGTGTCTGTCTCTGTGTCCAGGTCTGGACTTCCATGAGGACCTGCATTGCATTGGGGCAAAGGAGGGTTTAAAAGGCCGCAAACTTCAGAAGGCCATGGAGAGCTACGCTTGGAACATCACAGTCCTCAAGGTAAGATGTACTGAACCACACCTGGCATGTGTCCTTCAGCTCAGCAAAGACCCCTATATTTTTCTAGAGACTTGAACCAGCTGGATAAGCAATCTCAGAGCCTGTTGCTGAGATTAAACTACAT
Organism: Lepomis gibbosus; assembly: GCA_029875015.1. Classification (NCBI taxonomy): domain Eukaryota; kingdom Metazoa; phylum Chordata; class Actinopteri; order Centrarchiformes; family Centrarchidae; genus Lepomis; species Lepomis gibbosus. The sequence goes on along the minus strand of JAPMOB010140751.1, from coordinate 11,371 downwards.
GGTGTCTTAAGAAAGCTTTCCGGGCTAATTGTATTTGCCTCCTCTCTAATCCCTAAATCTCTTAATTAATTACTGACAATTCCAAGCTCTGTTTTTTTATTTACTCGTGTAACTATGTCGATAAGACATTATAGGATTGTACACACGCATTGTTTGTAAACACACACGCTGCTCTGTTATTCCTCATAAGGGTACATTCGGCCCCTTGGTTATGTCTTGAAGATGATGCACAGCAAAATGCATTCTTGTCTCTGCTGGCCTCATGACACAGAAAGATAAGGTTGTCCAATGCTCTCATCTCATAGCCTCTATAAACACTCGTGGTAATACCAGCACTGATAAAACACCACATGCTGCTCAGACTGTGCTCTGCACAGTGGGCCTGTTTTGCTAAATAAGGACAGAGCAGCCGGGATATTTTTATCTCATCTCATCACTCTGAAGTTATTTAGTATTGAGTGAAGAAGCTCCCTTGGCTGAGCTTTTTGCTTGAGTGTCAGTTAGGTAGATGTTTGATTGTTTAATCTTCTTTACCTTTTCATATCTGCCTTATGCGATAGGAAGTAAAACTTAAGGCTGTAACAGTTTGTTTTATTAATGATAAATCTATCGCTCATTTCACAATAGTTTAGTCTATTATATGTCAGAAAATAGTGAAAAATTACCATTACAAGTAGCTGGATATCACTGTGACATCTCTAGATTGCTTGTTTTACCCAACTAACTGTCCATGTCTGAAGAGAGGTCATTCACAATGATATAAAGCCGTTACAAGCTACAAATCCTCAAGGTTAGGGAGCTGGAAACAACTAGTTTGATAAATGCCCTAAATAATTAACTTATTATCAAACCTGTTTCTGCTAAGTTTGTGATTCATTGAATAACTTACTAAACCTTTCATCACAAGTGCAGGTATTGGCTATAGCATGGCTGTGTTAAAAGTACTTGTGTTCTTGCTTTTTTTCTTGCACTAATACAGCAGCCTCATGTGCAACAGACAGATTTATCTTAATTAACCATCATTGCACTCTCTAGAATTGGGAAGTACGTGTGCATAAGTAGCATAACAGATGGACACAAACCTAATCCCTACCCCACTCGTACTCCCTGCGTACTCATCACCCCTAAACACAGCCAGCTCTTCTCCTTTCTGCCATGTCTCTCCAAACAAAAACTTCTTTCCGTGTCCTCTAATTTCTTTGATGAGCCACATTCTCAACATGAATGCATCTTAGAGTGCACAAAACTACTCTTCCGATTCTTCAGTTGTAATCTGTGTCTCATACTGAACATTTGGTAGGAACCTATTGCCTGTTTGCCAAGTCTGGCAGCCATGCCTAGTTATTTCACCTGTCAGCCTCTCCAGATTATCAGCAGGCCTGGCAGCAACTCGCTGGTAGATGGTGAGGAAGTGAGAGAAAGAGAGAGAGTCGAGTCTTCCCTCTGTCTCTCATTCTGATTTCCCAACTCCCTCTCCACCCTGACTTTGACAGTTACAGTCAGATCAGAGTTGTCATGGTGAATGAGGGTATATGCCCATTCTCCCTGTGACACCACCCTGTGACTCATTGTACCTCCCTGTCAAGAAAAAAGCAAAATCAGAGAGACAAAAAGAGGCATTGAGGGAAGTGTGAAGCATATTGCCACCATTTTTAAAAAGAATGACAGCTCCAAAACCATGTTGCAACTAGTTGCATACGAACATTTTAGTTTCTGCTGTATTTAATTGTTGTTTGAGGCATTTATCAGACCTAATAGAGCCCCTACTAAAGTGGCTGAGCCTGTAGCTACAGAAGGAAAACTCTTGCCTTGTTTTGTCTTGCCACCATAAATGACACTTCAAGTTGAGATGCATGGCTTTCAGTCCTCTTCGTCGTCTGGAGTCGCATGCAATTCTCTCTCTACGTCTTGAAATGATGTACAGTTAAAGCATGTTATTGACTGCTGATATTCAGTATGAAAGGGACTGATTTTGATAAACAAGGAGGAGATTAGGATAGAATTTAATGAGGATATAGTTGTGGGCTTTGGTGGCGGCCCTTGCTTGAGCTTAACCAGCTGTAGGGGTGAATGTACGCGAAAACAAGTGCCATTGTGAATTCGTTCTGGCAGCACAGGATGGGCTTCTCGTCGTCTTATTGTATGCCTGGTGAGTCATGACTTACATAATTCCTGTGTTTCAAACATATGACTTATTCATGCTCGTGGTTTGCATGCTGGAGTGGCTCAGGTAAAAGGCCACTTGCAGCATGTTGACATCACCTGGGCGTTGTGTGCAGGGCAGCACTTTACTCATTCTGCAATATGTTAGACTGCTGTGCCTGCTGTGTGGCACTGAGAATGTTATCCCTTTCACCATTTACACAGTCTGGTCAGCCTGTGCCTCTTCACAGGGATGTTAACTTAACAAGCTGTCACAGCAGGTCAGACAGAGTCCAGAGTGAAGTTCAGTGGCAGGCAGGGAAAATATGCAGATTCACAGATGAGAAGGCAACTGCTTTCAACTTGTGAACAGATGTTGGAGGGGGGGGGGGGAGAAAGTGTTGGAGCGGACACACTGAAAGAAAGGGGTTGTGGCAAGACTGAGAGTCCTAAGCGCAGTCAAAGATTTAAAGACAGTAGACGTGGATAGAGTTTTATAATGGCATGTGGTCAGATTTCTTCTTTTTTTCTTGTGGCCAGTTCTATTAATATAAGTACCTCTCACACACAGAAATAACCGCCTGTGGAGAAGACTCTACCACATTTCCACATGGCAGAGACAGCTAGCTTAAGGAGGCAGACAGCCATGGAAGCATCCCAGATTGACTTGACTGTGCTGTAAAGCAGGAGGCCAGCCCTGACCACTTCCTCCACATATGGCAGGGATTTATCTCTGGGGTGCTCCCAAATAAAGTGCAGAAACGTAGTATAACATTATCACCATATGACCGTACAATTCACCAGCTGAGAGGAGCAGTATGAAGGGCTGGCAGGCAACCAAACGCCCTCTTCCAGTGGCTTTATACTGCCCTCTTCTGTGGCTTATTAGTTAATACACTTTGGAAAAATTATCCCCATACCACTTTTACCAGATCTTTCCTCCTTTTTATCTTTATTTAGCAGATACAGGTTCTTTTGAGATAAAAATCTAATTTTCGAAAGAGATCAGGCCAAAAAGGTTGCATAGAACTAGATGCTCTTATCTAACTCCGTTAGACTGTTAAAGCAGCCTTGAGGGAATGGATATCAAAGATGTTTCATACTATTTCTTGCCCTAAAATCTGATATGGTTATGTGTTGTTGACAAAGGAGTGTCTCTTTCTGTCTCAGGGCCAGGCAGACCTGCTGAAGCACGCAAAGAGTGAGGCACTGGACACTCTGCGTCAGATCCACTGTGCAGCTCAGTCCTGTGGTCTCAGTAAGAACGGAGCAACTTCCCCACAGCTCCAGCACCATCCTCACCACCAGCCACAGCAGGTCCAAATACAGCAACAGCAACAATCTCAGGCCAAGGCCCACCTACAGCCCCCATCACTGCACCAGTCCCAAACTCAGCCCCAATCCCAGACCACACCTCAGGCTTATCTCCATCCCATTCCCCAGCAACATCCCCAGTTACCAGCTCTCCCTCTGGTTCAAACGTTCTCAAAACCACCGGCCTATCACCAACCCCCACCCCTATCACAGCTTCAGTTTCAGTTTCAGAGCCAGCAGCAGAGGGCAGCAGGACCTCTGGACGCCATCCCTGAGAAAGAGATGGTCAGTGACGATCCCGCGAGATCATGCTGACCCGCAGCCTGTGCCCACAGAGAATCCCACCCAACGAGAGACAGAGAAAGTGAGATAGAGAAGCAGACAGATGAAAAAGAAAGGCAGGAGGCCAGTTACAAAAGGGAGATGGAGGAAGTGACCGAGAGAGTTAAAGAAATGATGATGGTGAGAAAGGGTCGTCGTGTTAGAAGCGAGACACAAGTCTGAAAGGAGGTTTGAGTTGGCTAGATGCTGAAGGAGAAAAGAAAGAGAGACCTCACACTTCAATCACACATTTCTAAACAGGATGGAAAACTGGAAAGACAGTGTTTGCTTTTCTGTTTCATTGATTTGGAAGATCATCTTCCATCTGAGCCAGGAAGTTTAGGTCTCTTCTGTTGTCTCTCTTGTGAAAAGTCCAAAAGGTTAACAGATGGTAACAAACTTCTGATATGTGTTTCTACATAGGAACGTGTTGAGTAGTTGGATCAGTGAGTTATATATCTCTGTCTCTCTCTGGGCAATGCTAGTTACATGCCCCTCCACTATGTAAACTAGCTCTGTGGGTACAGGCTTTACCTCACATTGGCATTTTCTACGACACATTTGCCTTTTCATTTCCAGAGACTCCTTGGCATGTCTTTGAGCTTTTATTTTCTTCATGTTCACACTTTTTCACCTCCATCTTAGACATAAAGCTAAGCGCAAACCCTTACGCCTTTCAAAGAAGAGGATGCCCATTTTTATTTTAAGTGCACAAAGTTTAGCAGCTTCACTAGGCTGAGCTCTGTAGGAGTCACAAATGACCATTTCAGTGCAAATCAGGGAGCTATAGAGCTTAAATAGAAAAACTAAGTGCAGCTGATGTGTTCAGTCACATGGACACTTTCTTGCATCCCTTGCTGGTGTCAACCTCCATCGAGCCCCACACATCTCCAGTGGATTAAAGCATTCCTGGACTATCCCCACCGGTCTCCTTGTCTCCTCCCTAGGGGCTGTGTGTGTGACGTTACGTGAGTTGGTGTTTTGGTCCCCAGGGTTGAGCTAGCCCACGTCCTTAGGTGGCGGGCTCACCAGCCACTCACAACTGGAATATTTGACCCTGCTTGTTAGAGGTCAATGTCAACAGGTACATGGTACTGCTGTCAATAAAAACACAAAATAAAGTGAATATAAATGTAAACTGTATGTAAAATGTACGAAAGAAACATATATTGCTATAATAATTCTTGCAGACACAGACATTAATAATTGATATTATAATAATTGTTGTTAGTTCTATTGACATTCTGTTTCTTTTTTAACTTTACTTCCACATATACAGTAATTTGACACTTGTTCATGTGGGACTGGAACGTGGAATTACGGGTTAGCGCTCAACACGAGGGTCAAACAATAACCAGATATGTGTTTCACTGCAAAGTGAGTGTGGATTCTGTTTAGTGGCCCATTAAAACTGGCTTCATTGTTTATCCTGTCTCCTCTCGTTCATTTCTCTTTAATAACTTTCAAATGAGGATATGCCCGTTTGTAATTTGACTTGAATTTCAGCAATACGTGCAATGTTAATTCTCTTGATCAATTATCAATTAAAAAGAGGTAGGCCATTTATTTTATCATGAATGAGTTTGTCTATTTAAAGCAATGCTTCCTGTTGTCCATAAGATGGCAACACATGAAGTAAGTGGTTATGAGGATGAAAATCAACAATCTGAAAGTCAGTAGTTTTTTTTCAAGTGATTTTGGTGATCCTGTTATGTCGTCTTATAAGAGTGCCAGTGTTCGATGGTTTACAAAGCAGCTCATTTCAAAGCAGGGGTGTAGCTCAGAGTGACTGGTGTCACAGCCCTGCTCTTGGACTGTAACAAAAATGGGAAACACATGGGTAAACTAAATAAAAAAGTGATTAATTAATAAGAAAATAAGCAAAACCAAAGAGTGGGAAGAATCTGTAAAGTCAGTAGTGCAGGGAGTGGATGAGCGAAAATGTGCTGCATGGATGTTGTACTGTAAAAACAAAGACAAGAAAACAAACAAAGGAAGCCGTGAAATAAGGAGGTCCAACCAATGGCTTATGGCCAATGGCCCAGCTGTGCCTCCTGCCGCTGATTACTCTGCCAATCAGGTCTGCAGCCCTGAAGACAGAAAGCACACCAACAGTAGTATGAACCGTGCAGAGGGGCTGTCACACTGGCTTCCCAAAAGAGTATTACAAGAGCAGCATGAATGCTTATATTGCCTAGTTGAAGGTTGTTTTGCAAACATGCTGCCCTTAACCAATTGTCCCTAGTAGTCTTGGGGACCTTTTCAGCTATGGGCCCATAGATTCATCAACACTTTTTACCCCACAAGTGAACACTGTGTAGGAGCAAGATAATGCACAAAACTGTTTTTGATGTGTTCGTATGGGAGCTTTTGTACCAGAGAATAAAGCCCATAGAAGCTCATTAGCATGACTTTTGAATGAGCTTGTCATTAGAACTGAGAAAGGGCATCAGGGCTTTTTCTATATTTATATTTTAGAACTCACCACTCATTATAATGGTATGTTTTCATAAAACTTTGGCATGCAGCCACAAAGAAATACCTGTAGTTCATCAAAGGTCCAGAGAAGTGCCTTGGAGATGATCTCCAACAGGAGACTAATTAATGTCAGCGAGCTTGACATCACCACTTCAAACAAGAGAATTTAGTTTTTGTGTCATGTTTGTGGTTGGTCTGAATGACGTCCATCCGTGTGGACCTCTCTGAACAATATAAAAGACACTCGTTTCTCCCATTGGGAGATAAGAAGATCAGATTACTCCCCTTCAGACAAGCTAGAAGATGACGTGGCTCTCGACTAATTTCCAGAAAGCTGCTGGGATGGACACTTCTAACAGGGTAAGACAGCTTGAGTTAGACTTTTAATTTATTAGTGAGTATTTCATTGAACATTGCAAATTCATGGTTTTAAAACTTGCATAAGGTTGTTATGTTACTCATGAGTTTGTGGGCAGGTCTTTCTGTGTCTATATATCTTTCTGAAGATGTGTTTTGTTTGATCTTACCAGGGCAGAGGCAGCATGTTAGTTTTTTTATTCATTCATCCTTACATTGTTTCATCATGTCACTTAAGTTCACATGGAGGAGCAACGGTACTTGAGTTGCATTTACTTGGAACTGTAGGACACCCTTTCTTACAAAACTTATTTTGGACAGACAGTTTTCTCTGTTCAGGGGATTAATATGGATCATTACTGGTGAAATAATGAGTGGCGATCAGTCTGTAGTCATGCGTAATCAGCGTCTTTACATAGTAATCTACGTGCAGATTAGCTTAGGCTGTATGTTCCTCTCTGTTCTTGTGTATCTGTGTCTGTAAGAATAAACACAAATAATAATTTAGGATAATTACTTATCCATGATTTGGATTGCACATTTTCAGTTATACAAACATAAAAAAATACAACACATTCTGTGAGACTAAGGTGATTTTTTATGCAATATCACTTTGACTAGATATTAGGGTTTTAGCATGTATATGGAATACATTTCTATTAATTTATTGCAGATTCAGTGATTCATGTCAATATGCATGGATAATTAAATATGCATAGTACCATTATCCCAACAGTTGATTATGGTAATACTCAATGTAGAGGTTATAGTTTTATTATGAATATTTAGAATAAATGTCAATTCAGTCCTTTGAGTCAATCAGCATTAAACATACACTTTCAAGATCTAATCAGCAAAATGTTAGCATGGTGTACGCACATAAAACCTACATGCTTAATAATATTTTCCTTTTTTTAACTGGCGTTTTGTAGCATTTTACAGATCGTATTTTTGTATCAGTTCAATTTAGTGTAAACTTATCTTTTTTGCTCAGCAGAAAGTCCTGCTTCTGGTTTTGGGGTTGCTGCTCTCTCAGCTGGCCTGTGATGCTCACAGTGTGTCTGAGTGCTGCAGAGAACCGTCTCGCTCCTGTCGCCTCTATGTGTTGCTGTGTCGCTCTGGCAGCAAGACCTCAGGGAGAACGCTTACAGGAGATGCTGCCGCTGGCATCCTTACTCTGGGTAAACGGAAAGAAGATGAGGAACGCTTGCAGAGCCGACTCCACCAGCTCCTCCAAGGCTCCAGGAACCAAGCAGCAGGCATCCTGACTATGGGGAAGAGGACTGAAGAGAGGGCTGGGGACCAGTACATGGACTGGATGGCTCATTCAAGAACTACCATCACAACACCCCTGCCTGATTTAAGCTAAATACCTCATGGTATAAGTATACTGGGACTCTAGGTACAAAAAAATAAATCTCACTTATGTGTGAGTGTTATTTCACCAAATGTATATTTTACTGCTTATGTAGAAACAATTGTGTGATTTTCTTTGAACTGTGACTGCATGAGATAACTTTAGAACAATGTGTAATTGTGTACATATATCGACAAATCTTGTGGTGTAATAAAATATATAAAGCTGAAAACATGTCATTAATTATTCTTGGGTGGGTTTTCTAGGTTAAACTAAATATTTCTTAAATGTATTCTTAAGAAAGTTCTCAAAATACATCACCTACCTGACATCACAACATTTGACAGAAATTAAGTGAATTGATGATTCTGTCATGGCTCAAGCTTATGCTGCAGTCCCCAGAAAACCCAAATAATGTTAATAACTATAATTCTATTGCATATTTAGTACTGTGCAAACATGCAGGTGTGGAAAAAAACAAAGTCAGTCAACAGAGGAAAAAATCTAAATCAAATCAATATTTGGTGTGACCACCCTTTGCCTTCAAAACAGCATCAATTCTTCTAAGTTGAGAGAAGAAACAAGGTTTTTATACAGCATAAGCAAGGTCATTTCAAGGCAGACATGGGTTTCCAGATGTATTTGTCCAAGCTCTTTTGAAGAAACTTGTTTCAGCAGATGAAAGACACATCATGCTTACTTTTCTTTGCAATCGGAAAATGTCCAGCAGTGCTACCAGCTTATAATTGGCAGAAAACAGTGGGACCTTGTTACACCCATCTACTGGCCACAGAAGTCTGGTCAGAAGTAGCTGTCGTGGAAGACTTGTGGCGAAAAAGCCATACCTCTGACATGGAAACAAGGCCAAGCAACTCAACTATGCACAGAAACACAGGAACTTGGGTGCAGAAAAATAGCAGCAGGTGATATATTTGGCTGTAGCAGAAGGCAGCCTGAATCCACAGAAGGACTGTGTTTAGTTCTCTAAGATGTTTGAACTTATTGAGTTCCTTCTAAAGCTTTGATTTTGATTTTTTTTCTGTTCCCTTACTTAATTGATAAATATGATCTGTCAACACATCAAACTTTGAAAGCATTCTTATTTTATAGCATTTTCCCTCACAATCTTTCTGTCTAACAAAAAGGCTGTGATTGAAACTACTTAAGATTCTACTAGCTACTAATTGATTAAGTGAATTGAAGTGAAAAATAAAGCCCCTAAACAGAGATTTGATAGTTGTTCTCTGTATGTGGTAAAAGGCACCTGTATGATCCGAGGTGTGCACAAAAGGCATTATTTTGGATGTAAATATTTTTCAGTAAATCTTGACTTCTGGATTGGCTAGCTACATCTTTAATGTCAGTTTTGAGAAACCGTAAACAGAGCAGAAACTGTCTATAGTTAATAGGAATTAAACATTATCCATCTAAAAGCATGCCATCTGTTCACTTCACGAAATTGAGAAACAGCATTCTACTGGAAACTGTATGGCAACACCCCATCCCAATAATTTTTGTACAGTCAGTTACACTGAATCACAGCCTAGCACCTCAGTTTATTCATGCCTGAGACCATCACAGTGTGGGAATAAAGAGGACCACAAGATGGTGCTGATATGACAAAAGTGCAGATCCAATAGCATGCGTGGTGCATATTTTGAAAAAAAAAAAAAGATAGTTGTTCTACATCAATTCTATTTGTCCTGATCTACTGTGTGTCTGGTATTCTGTTGCTCAAAAACATCAGTGTAATTGTATGGATGTATTTACACTTGCTAACCATATTTAAAAAATATTTTTATAGCCTCACATGGATTACCTTGGAGGTTCAAAACCTTGCACTTTTTAAAGCTGGGGTAGGTAATGTATTTAATTTTTTATTTATTTTTTTACAACAATCATTAAATAAAATGCTCTGACATAAAATGGGGAGGGGGGGACGTATCTGTGGCTGTCACAGGACTTGAATAAGTGCAGCAATCATTTCATTTGGACCAGTGAATCCTTGCCTATCTGCATGTCTACCTACCTGCCTGCCGTCTTAAACTTTGCTTGTGTATTCACTGTGCATGAAAATGTGTTTTGGAGGGCTAAAGGAAGGGGGTGGGATTTTTTTGAATTGATACTTTCAAAAACTAGCTGTCTTTTGCTAGTTAGCTTATCCCTGGTTTAATGTAAGAACGATGCAATAAAAATATTATCATTCACACTGCAGGTATTCCTCAAAAAGCTTGTTTTTCACATCAAACTTTTTACTGACTTTTAACCCAATCAATACGTCAATTTAAAAAAAAGAAGTAAACACAATTAAAAGTTCCTCTCAGATGTAAAAAAAAAAAAAATTAAATCTCCTTTTTAAATTTGAAAATGTTGGATGTAATCAGATTCAGAGGCCCATTTACATGTATACTGAATAGACAAAGTCATACCCCTGCTTGAGTCTATTTATGTAACACTGGCCTCTGCTAGTACGTAGTGTGCTTTTGCTTAAGGGATGATTTATGATACTGAATGATACTTGTGTTTTCTGTCCACAATGTAAGTTGAATGGACACAATAATTTTACTTTATTTTATCAGCATTCCAACATTGTAATTGCAGTAAATACAAATTAAGGGGAACCAGATTGTTTTAGACAGCTGTCTGACTGGGTACTCACTTCTGTTGCAGAGTAGACAATACACACAAAATGTGGGACACATTTAAGGAAGACTGCTGCTCAGCAACATGTTACAGCATACACCTTGCCTCAAGCTAAATCTGTCATTTTATCATTGCCATTATATTTCTGTATATCTTAGCGTTAAAGATGCTTTAAATCTGACAAAATGTGTGGATCAATATGTAATCTTTTTTTCCAAACAGACAAAAATAAAATATATTTTATGTGAACACTAACATTGATTTTAATTAGCTGTGCTGACTACAAGTATGCCATACAAAGAACCAGTTATTATTTAGAAAAAAACATCAGTGGGTTTGCTTATGTGCATGCTTATACCGTGTTACAGGAACTATGAATGTGGGTGTTTGTTTATATACAGTATTGCCAAGAAAATGTGATACACATATTGTGATACTGATTCTTTTTCAAGCAGCTGAGCAACATCAAGCTTAACATCAGAAGTGTTAAAGTGTCATTGAGCCAGACAGCGAATCATCTCTTTATTCAACCAGATCGCTGAACACTATGTCCATAAAAGAGCAGAAGTAGAGTCAAAATCTTTATACCGATACAAAAGCAGTCTAAGTCTCGTCCCCTATGTTGTATATATTTGTATATTTGTGTGTGTGTGTATATATATATATATATATATATATGTATATATATATACTGGGGCGCCGTAAAGGGGGGGTAAAGGATGACGATTCTCGGGGCCCATGACTAAGAGGGGGCCCAGA
>JAPMOB010140712.1:0-33781 GCA_029875015.1 Lepomis gibbosus | reverse complement strand
CACACACACACACACACACACACACACACACACACACACACACACACACACATTATACACATTTATTCACAGTTACATCTGCCATCTGGAAGGTGCAATCAAAGCATCACACCACAAGACAGCTTTTAAATGCTCCAAATGTGAAACCTATAGTTGTGGAGTGTAATGTATACATTTACAGTACATTGTCTGTATGCAATCGTGCTAACCTTTGTAAAAACATGTAAAAGTTTTATACTTTTTATTTAATTACAAGCATGATGCATATAGTAAGTTCTTCTGCCATGTCTAATTTCACGGATTTCTGAAAGCCAGAGCCAAAAGGGACGTCTATCACATTTACATGTACAAACTAGAAATTTGAAATAGTGAAATAAACACAATATCAACACTCACCACCTAGATCTAGAAAGTCATTTCATTATTTGACCCACTCCGCTGTGTAAAACTCTCAAAGAGTTTGCAAAGCTATTTGCTAAGGAGGAAAGTAGTACACTGAAGCATCTATCACCTCTTGACACCGAGTAGCCCCTTGGGTACCTAGAAAGCAAAGTCTCACTACTGTAACCTAGCAACATTATCCAGACTACATTAAGGAAATGTGTTATTTAGGGAACCAAATGTGGCAAATGATGTGTAGTTTGGATCATTGATGCAGTGTTGATTAAGTTTCAGAGTTTGGATCGTGAAACAGCTCCCGCAATTGTGTCTTTGTTGATCTGAAACCCAAAAGACTCCAAATAACAGGACTGAAGATCTCAAGGTGTCCTACCTGAATAACAGCATCAGAGCACCAGAGAAGGTCTTGAAGTTGTTGTGCTGGGTAATGTGAGTCTTGTCGTTCAGCTTAATGTTCCCAAACACCTGATTCACACAGATATACAGGTAGAACATGACATAAACACTGTCACTTGTAAGGATTTACCATAAAACAACAAATGTGGTAAATGAAGCATGTTAAACACCATCTCCAGAGAGAGACAGAGACTGACCGAGCGTCCGTCTTCCTAACCTGCATGCCAATGATGGCGTAGATGAAGAAGAGCATGGCGATGAGCAGGCAGACATAGGGCAAAGCCTTGAAGGACTGGACAAAGGTCCATAGAAGAATCCGGATGGTGTAACCTTGTCTCAGCAGTTTGATCAGACGAGCTGCTCGGAACAGCTTCAAGAAACTCATGTTGAATTTATCAACAGACTGGCATAAGGACACAGGAGAGGGGAGGGAAACTGTTATTTACAGGTGGTGCTGAGTGATGTCAGCTTGTTGTACACAGGAATAAATTCACAAAAATACTTTTTTCCCCCTCACAAAGGGGAAGAGAGTGTACCTTTGTGAGTCACAAAGGTACACTCTCTCTTTCAGTGCTTGTTCATGCTTAATCATGTTTTTCTTATTACCTGCGAGTCTACCACGATCTCTGTGATGCTGCCCAAAACAGTGATAAAGTCAAAAATGTTCCATGTGTCTCTAAAGTAGTTCTGTAACAACAGGAAATGTGCTTTGAGTAATTTCAAAAGGGGATCATGAATTCACATTCAGACTGTGTGTTGCTCTTTTCTCTCACCAGAAAGCCGAAGGCCATGATCTTGAGGACACACTCGATGGAAAAGAGAACAGTGAAAGCTGTGTTCAGGTGCTTCAGTACGAAATCATATGCTGGCGGGGCAGAGTAATACTGAAAATAGAAAGGGGCAGAGGTTAAAGTGCTTAATTTGATATCAGTGTGAATTTTAGCCATGCACCCTGCAGATCTACAGGTTGATGGAAGATTCCTCCAGACCCATAAATAGTCCCTCAGTCTCTGCACCTCTCATCTGTTGCACTATAAAAGGAGTCATTCCTCTGGGGGCGGCAGCCACAGTTAATGAGGTCATGCTAAATAGCAGCCCCTGGACATTATAGATCAATATTTAATACAGGCTGAGTCACCCAGCGTCTGTCTGTCTGTCTGTCTGAACAACCAGCACATCCCAAGAAAAGGCCAGTTCAGGAAATAAATTGTGGTGAGAGAGGGGTGGTTCTCCTAAAACAGAAACATCCATTTCTACATATCCATGTTTAGGAGTGACACATCTTGGTTCAATTTAAAACCAAAGTGTTAATAGTCACAAATTCATGACAGAATAGGTTGCTGAGAAGCAACAGAAGATGTGCTTTTCATATCAGCAAACAAGGTTATGTTGAAAAAAGCAAGTCATTTTTTGCAGTGACAAGACAGATGTAGATAGTGGTAGAACCTGTCACACCAGTTGTTCTCTCAATGGCATCGTACTAAAATGAACTGTTGTGCTGTTTTTGTCTTTTCTCTCTTCATTTTCCTCACCTTCATCATCAGTACAATGGTGTTCAGTGCAATCATCGCCAGGACGGTGTACTCAAAAGAGGGTGACACCACAAAATGCCACAAACGGTACTGGAATGTGTGCCGATTCTGGGGCATGTAACGAGTCAGGGGCTTGGCACTGATGGCAAAGTCTATGCACGCCCTCTGAAATACAAAGAACAGGAGAAAGGGAAAAAGAAAAAGAATGAAACAGCAAACGCATGCAGTCTAACTATCTGCCTTGTTTTAATAACAGGGTTCTTTGTTTTTGCTTCTTTAATTTAAACTCTGAAAGGAATAAATGGATACTTCCTACAAGAGCATTTGTCGATTTACAAAGACTAAAAAGTAAAGAGACAGAGAAGGGGAGAAAATGGGGAAGAGGTGTGACCAATTTAAGTGTAAAAAATTCCACATTCCTAAACAAAAAATGCTGATTAGACAGAAGGAAAAATTCTAGAAAGGACACTTCATCTGAGAGCCACACATAAGAGAAAAGACAGAGATGTAGAAATTGTTTCTTTGTTGTTCCTTTATCCATCTCTCCTCACCTCATTCTTTTCCAGGCTGCACTCCTCCATCATCTTATCCCCCTGTTCCTGGAAAGTGATGATAATGAGCGCCACGAAGATGTTGACAAAGAAGAAAGGAAAGACAACAAAGTAGATGACGTAGAAGATAGACATCTCCATCCTGTTGCCGTGGCTCGGACCTCTGTCTTCCTCTGTCACATCTACGGAGTGCTGCAGAACCCTGGAAGAGGAGAGACACAATGCTTTGTAATTCTAATGCCAGTGCTGTCAAAAGCTGAAAAATTAAAAAGTCTGGCAGTTTGGCATGACAGAAACAGCCCAAAAACAAGAATCCTTTACTGTTAACACCCACTTAAAATATGAAAACATCATTCGTGTCCCTTTTTGAATGGTTACATTTTAAAAGTGGTAAAAAAAAAGTTAAGTGATGTGTTACAGCAGCTATACGTCTGGGTGGAAACTGTTTTGAAGTAGTTGTTCACCGGGGTGGGGATCAAATGTCAATTTGCCATTTGGAAGAGGATATTGTTTTGATTTATCTCCACAGACGCAGTCAATTAACAAGGGCTGGAACAGTACAAACCCACAAGCACTGTCAGTGAAATACTGGCGTAACCTTATTGTGAATAATGAATGCCGAAGTCTTTAAGTTAATCATATTATATTTTCTTCATCAAATGTCAGATTTGACCATTACCAAAGAACAAGCCAGATGTTAAAAGGTTATAATGCTCATAAAGGGCTAATGAGGCTACAAAGAATGGGCAATGAGAATTAGCACCGATTCAAGTCAGACACTTACTGAGGCCATCCCTCTCCAGTGGACACAGTGAAGAGCGTGAGCAGAGCCCAGATGACGTTGTCGTAGTGAAACTCGTGCCTCTTCCAGTCTCTTCTCTTCAACTCTTTTTTGTCCTTTCCATAGTCAATATAGTAACCCCTGGAGGAGAAGGAGGAGACCAGGTAGAATCAAAAAGTTAGGTGAGAAAGGTAAGAAATTGTAAGAATCACATAGAATTTGAGAGGTTGGTCAGTGTTTAGATTAAGGAGGACATGACACCAAAAAAGAGAAGAGTTTCTTTGCAACAGTTTTGTTTTCCAAATTTGTGGGGCATTTTCATTATTCATTTTAAGAATGGCTTGCATCTGTTTTTGCAAATTAACTTTTTGATTGTGCCTGAGACAAATAATCATTCAAACAAAGGAATAAATGACTGAAGGATGGAAGAACAGAAGAAAGGAACAAATGTATGAAAGGTGAATAAATGGAGAGGAAAAAGGAGGGAGAAACAGAAAAAAAGTGAGTCTTACTGGCAGTCCTTCTCTGTGTCCTTCGAACTGTCGGTGCAGTAGAAAAACTTCCCCTTGAAGAGCTGCACAGCGATGACAGCAAAGATGAACATAAAAAGCTTATAGACAATCAGGATGTTGAAGACGTTTTTCAGAGACGTCACCACACAGTCAAACACCGCCTGGAAGAGAGAGACAGGAGTTGAAAAACATGCGGTGAGATCAGGGAAAGCAAATGTGGCATTTTGTTTTCAGTATATTTGCTGATGCACAAACTGTCTATTTATTTATTGATTCAAATTCATAGCGTCGGCTGTTGTAAACCTACAACCTACTATACTCTGTTTTTTGACAACATCTCAGATGTTGAACACACCAACATGAAAAAAAGCTTTCAAATATGGCATGTTGGATTTTTACAGGCATGAACTGAAATCCACTGGCTGTCTGGAAGGTAATTAATGAGTAAAAATGTTCAGAGGTAATGTAAATATATTGTATGCAATTTCTAGTTTATATGTTAAAGCATATATCTTCACTCCCTCTCCCAGTGAATAGAATAAGCTGTGCATAGTATTAGTTGCAATCCCAAGATGACTACCTGTTAGCACCCTCAGACAGTCCTCCAGCTGCTTCTCAGGCTGGCTAATTCCCTGCTTTCACTTTTAGCCCTCCCCTTTCCTCTCTTAATGCCTGTTCTCTTTAGTTCTCCTGTCTACTAATCATCTTCCTTTTCCTCTTTCTGCCTCCTCTCCTGATCAGTTTCCATTTACTATTTCTTTTTCCACTGAGGAGTGCATTTGGTGCCTTAATTTTTTTTTCAGGAATCATCCACCTGTGTATGTAGGAGCTTTTATACTTCGGTATGACCTCCTCCTCTCCTTGTTTTCTCCCTGTAGACAAACTACGTGTGAGATTTGGGGATCCTAGCCCTGACAACATGTCTTCATGCCCCAGTGCTCACAGATTGTAACCTCACTATTTATCACCTCACCTGTCTACTTGTTCTTTCTCTGATCCCACGTCTGCAGCATATACTTATAACAGATGAAAGAGGAAGTATCTTTAGGCTATAGCTTATGTTTCTATCAGTGTGTGTGAGTGTGTTTGCTCCTTTGTAAAGGTAGATACTGTACTTGTAAGCCTACTAATTCATAAACAAACACACAATAAAACAATATTAGAAAAGAATGGAAAGGATGGAAAGACCCATGTGAGCGCTATACAAGTATGCAGTTCCACGTTTGAGATTTTCCTTACCATGCACTGTGCATTGATTGGACCAAATGTAGCCATGATGGATGCTTGCTTTGGTGAAAATATTACCCAATGTCTTTAAACCAAAACTACTCAGATAGCCTACTGGTCAACTGGTGTCACCTCATTATTAATTAGTTCATAATAAGAGATATTGACAGAAATTTAGAAAATATGAAAACATAACCAATATATCAAAGACAGAGCATCTCTGACCTTGAGTTTAGGAAGTCTTTTGATGGTCTTCAGTGGTCTGAGGACACGCAACACTCTCAGAGATTTGATGGTTTTAATGTCCCGTCCTTTGTTATTTCTGTGTAGAAAGACAGACAGTGTGAGCAGCATACAAGATAGTAAATATTTTTAGACATTTTATTTTGCAGAACCGTTTTTCCCACCTTATCCATCCATCGTTACAGTATATTTACTGACATGTTCTACTTATGTTACACTACTTATGTTTGCACAATTAACGATGGTATTTGTTCTAAGAGAGGAAGACTTTTTAGTTTTTTTTACCCCATCACATTGCTGGTGGTCAATCCCACAGGGGCATCATCCACAGACGGAGACAAACAGGAAAGAGGGACATGTATATCAACAGTTGTAATGTTATAAACAAAATGGTAGAGATGAAGTGAAACAACATTTACAGCAGAAAAGGCTAATTTACAGATGATGTAAAGATTAGAGAGGATGTTTGGACATATGATTAGTCCATGTGGTTAATTAAAAACAAATCATGTGACTGACGAGAGGGCGAAGGCCACCAGTGCTCCCACCACGACGATAAAGTCTAGGATGTTCCACAGGTCTCTGAAGTAGGAGCCGTCGTGGAGGATCAGACCCTGGTCAATCATCTGAGGTCAAGACAGGGATATGCAATGAAAAATGTTTCTATTTAAAATAAAGTTTCACTGCAATTTTAAATAGAAACAGGCTCCTAAACAATTTGAATTAAATATGCATTGTTAAGTTATCTATGCCAAATCACAACAGAGGTAATCTCTTCCCTTAGAGCAGGTCTACACTGTACTCTTTGTAATATTATTCACAGAGACCCAACATTTCCCACCAAGAGCAACCCTTTGCTAAAGCAGCAAGGAGAACATAGAGCAGAACATAGACTCATGGTGGGCAGCCATCTGCCTCGACCAATCAGGCTGAGAAAGAAAGAGAGTAGACCCATCCTGGAACTCTTGTTTCACCGCCATTTCTTGCAATCAGTCGCTACAAAGTGACATATCATCATCTTTACAGTAACTCACCTTTATAATCATTTCAAATGTGAAGACTCCAGTGAACACATAATCAAAATACCGCAGAACCTGCAATAAGTGTGACAGTCAAAGAGAGATCAGAAAATCAGATACAGCGTAGATATAACACAAAAATTCTTCTACTTGTTGCATTGATTTCATGCGATTCAGGACTATTTTATTTCACAGACTTTCATCTTGTGATTTAGTATGAAACAGTCCACGGTAATTCAACCCAGGATAATTAGCCTAATTCCTCCCATGAACAAGCAGCCTTATTGTTTCCCTCACTCATCAGCGGTTTAACTGCCCCCCATTAAGTCACATTAGCGGCCTTTTGCAAAACAATTTAAGGAAATGGTTTTCTTGTTTCTTTATGGCACTTTTGCTGCTTAGGTGAAGTGAGCTATTAGACCCAAGGCAGAGATAAAGAAGGATTGAAATTGTATCACAGGAGTTAATAGAGTGGTTCAGGAGAAAAATACTGGCTTCTATTAAGTCATTAATGTTACAGCTGTCCCTGTCTGACAGATGATATATATATGAACGTGAACACACAAACCTTATTCCAGTCAGAGGAGGTGGCTACAGGGTCCTCAGCAGCCAGTGCTATACTACTAGCAGCTATGACCAGCAGGATGGACATTTCAAAGTACCTGAGGTTTACCACATAGTGACACGCTTGACGCACCCTGAGGGAAAGCAGATGGCAGAGTGAATATGTGACACAGTGGTCAGGTACCACATCTACTTAGAGTAAGACTGTGCAGGCTTAGGCTGGCTGAAATTGAATGGCAGCAGGATGGTATGCAACAAATCGTAACTAAAAATATTAAACTCTGAATGTGGTGAAAAATGTCCCAGTGATGGCCATTTATTCCAAGTACATGTGATGATTGGAGCACCACCATTCCCTCATCTCAACGCTATTTTAAAGAAACACACTCCTATAGGGAGTCAATCCTAGTGATTGCAACTTACGGGTTGTCAGGTTTGAAGATGAACATGCTGTCTGGAGTCACAGTGTTGACAGGCTTTGTGTCCTCTGCCTCCTCCTTCTCTGACCTACAGGTTTCAGGGTCCTTACTGTTGACTGGAGAAGGTCAGGAGAAGAAGAAGACGAGGTAAGGACAGGTGTGAAGACGAGAAGGGAAGGGTGGTGATGAGAAGATGCTACAGTGGATACAAGGAAGTAAGGAGGCCCTACAAAGCCACCTTAAAACTTGCGGGCTTAATTTGCAAAAGGGCATTTTAATCTGGAAAGCATTCCCTGACAATAGATTGAACCCACCAGTAGTGAGCCAAATCAGAGAATTATGGGGACTCGGTTAGACTGTGACGTGACTCACAGCTTCTCAAAATGTCTGAAACGAAGAGGGCTCCATCTCTTTCTTACACCTGTCTACGTAAACCCAGACTTTCCCCCTGGTTTGGTGGACCATGCTTTTCTCCTTGTGGTCATGAAGAGATATAGGGACTGTGGGCGTCTTGGTAACAGATGGCATTGTGATGTCTTCTGATCAGCTCAGAGAGAAGTACAATCTTCCTCAGAATAACTTTTGCAGATACTTACAAATACACAGTTTTATCACCTCTGCTATTAAATTGCACCCCAATGGATTTTCTCTTTCAGCTGTGGAGAAGGCTATTCAAATTCTTGATACCAGGTTTTATAGGGGCCTATCAATCTTAAACAACAAATGCACGGTTCATGCCAGGTCTCTTTGGGAAGCTGATTTTAAAGACTACGCACCTACCTAATATTGCCAGCGACAATATGAAAAAACAATACCTGTGATTGTGGAGAGCTCCAGACATGACTGAACATTGGACACCTCGACAATCACAGATGAGCTGATGAGCAGAGATTTATCCCGGTCCTGCTCGTTGTCATTCTCTTCTTTGTTACTCTCTGGGATGGCAGGTGGAGACAGATCTGATTTCTGATGAGGTTCTTCCTGTTTCTGAGGACACTGGTCACCACTGTGGCTCTGGTTGTCTGGTGGGTCAGTGTCTCCTCCCTCAGTCCTGTCACCACGTCTGAAAATACAGAGACAAAGACTTCACTGGACAGACGAGAGGACAGCGATAAACTTGCAGTATGGTTGGTTGTTGTTATATGTGTGACGTCACAGCACCATGAATAGCATTGTGTAACAGTTGCCAAGAGAAAGCAGAGGATAGCAGAGGAAAAACTGTGAGGCCTAAAAACACAACAATGTAAGCCCTTGACAGTAATGAGGTACTCAGCTATAGGATGAAATGATCAAGCTCAGTGAGCGGTTGTACCATATATTTCTTAAGTTTCAATTTAATTGGTTAACATTAATCGGGAAACCATCTTCATTAAGGTAGATGCTCACAAATGAGCCCCCCTGCTGGCCTAAGTGTTAAGGCACTGACCAGGAACCGCAATGCCCTCAGTTCGCATCCAGCAAGTTGCATGTCGGCCTCCACCTCTTTTTTATTAGGGCATGAAATGCCCTAAAAAAAGAAGCACGCAGCCAACATGCAATAGAAGTTGGTAATTTGAGTGTGCAATAGAGCACATCATAATTTCTTATATCCATAAATATTTTGTTATCCATAATAAACAAACATTCACAATGCAGAAGACTCTAGTTTGTGCATGGTGTGGAAAATGTCAACTTTTAAAGCTGGGTTAGGCAAGAGAAACTAGCAAGAGAGAGCTAGACATTGAAAGTATCCGACTGAAAAAACCCAACCCCTCCCTTCAGGCTGCCCACTACAGTCCCTCCCCCAAAACACATTTTTATATGCAATGAGTGCATGGGAAGAGTCTGTGCATGGCAGAAGGCCAGATAATCATTTCATTGATTGGCCATGCATATTACAGTCTTGCAACAGACACAGATACCCAATTTCTGTGTCAGAGCTTTATTGATTGCTGTGGACATGTAAAGAGAATTCCAACAACAACAAAACAATGCTTCTTCAATTGCCAAGCCCAGCTCTAATGGCTTAACGCAGTTCTTTGCTGAGTACATAGTAAGTAGTGTCTGAATTTTGTTACATAACATCTCCAGGTCATGATTGGGATGACTCTGACAGGGGCATTCTGTTGCATCTTTTCCCCCACTCTTATCCAAATCATTCTTGTCTCTTTTGACTTTGAATTAATCTTTTTTTAAATTTAAAAACACACTACCAAACAAACAGCTGTTGGATCTGTCTTACCTGCTCTCAACTGGTTTGGTCACCTCTTCCTCCTTTTTGGTCTCAGCTTCCTTCTCCTCTTCTTTCCCTGGATTTCTCTTCCCCTCTCTGCTGACCGAGTGGCTCGCCAAGTGGCTTCCATTCCCGGGTGATGACCCCTGACTCCTGGCCCCACTCTGATGGTGATGGTGGTCATACAGTGCCCTCCTGCCCCGGATCCCACCATGACCTCCCATCTCAGGAGTCAGTTGGTCAACGTTGTCTGGTGGTCTGAACTTCTTTACTGCCCTGTGTTGACGCTCGCCATTCAATCTGGGGCTCCGATGCTCACTGACGGTGTTTTGACTCTGATTAACCCCCAGTTTTCTGCTCTCAGTGATGGGCTCTGGTATGGCCACAGACACAGAAGCATCAGGAAGAGGCAAGTTTGTAGGATCCAATGACTCTGGCACAAGCACTGAAACTGGGGGTTCAGGTACGTCACCAGAGAGAGAGGCATCCAGAGGCACACTCACAGATATGGAGGAGCCTGAAACCTGGTTCTTGGTTGGGGAGGCTAAGGGGTCCGTCAGGCGCTTCAAACTCCCAGATGGCATGTGCTCCATGGCCTTGCGGTGCAGTGACAGGGGATGGCCATGCTGGGCCTGGGCTAGAGCAGAAGGCCCGTCCTTATCCTCGCTGGGGCTGCTGAACAGGATCTCTCGGCTGGACATCTGGCGGTGTCTCCGCAGCTGGCTGGTCCTCTGCTCCCATACTGACATGGTCATCCTTTTTCTTCTCTCTCTCCTGGACATGAAAGAGTTAGAGGAGTTGAGTGGGGGGCGGCCATCCCTGATGCTGCCCTGGGCCTCCTCCAGGGAGCAGGAGTAGGTAGGCCGGCTGCGGTGGATGGCTCTTTTCCTGTACAGGTAGGGCCGCCTCCTCCGGCTTCCCCTGAGAAGAGAAAGAAAAAACAGTAATATAGAAGCAGACAATTCATTATATGCAGCACCACTTTTTAAATGTTTAATTAACTTTAATGTCTTAGTGTTAGCATTGGATGTGAGACATTTCATTTTAGCTTGTAATATTATTTATTGTTCCAGGTCTGAACATTTGTTTGCATGCTGTGTATTCACCAAAGGTCTATTTTGACTCCAAGGTGGAGTTTTCAAATGTGCTTTGACGGACTCAAAATTCAATTTTTTGTTTTATGAAATGTAAATTAGCAATTAGCAAGTGCTTTAATCTGATGTTCGGGCGATTTGTTAACAACAACAAGCAATTCCACCATGAAGCAATATGCTGGATCAATGAAGATGTTAGGTGATGCATTAACCAAGCCAGGAATTGTTGTGTGACTTTTGGTAACAAAAGGAGTAAGATGCAGAATGAAAGCAGTGTAATAGATACAAAAAAATGTGGAAAATAAGGATGGAGAGTTTGGAGGTACAGGACAGTGCACAAACAGAATACTATAGAGGATGATCTATCCATTTAAGAAAATCAGACAGGCGTTAGTGAGAGATTCAGAGAGCTGAACAGACCGTGTTACTTACTGGAGCGTTGGACTCTTGTGTGGTCCGTGTTATCAATGAGCGATTGGTTGAAAACAAGACATTAGTGCTTTTGTGAGCAGAGACAAAACAGGCTAGGAGACACACAGCAAAAGATCCTCAAAGATAAACTGGCCTTTCACACAAAGACCAAAGGCATCAAAACAATAGTAAATAGAGTGTTAATACCATTTTCAAGCTGTTCTTAATTTGTTATACATTGCTTAAGGGTAAAGCTGCTTTTTTAGAAGACTACATGCACAGATGAATTATTAATTTTATATTTAATTGCTACATTATGTATTCTGTTTCCTACTGAATATTTCTGCTGGGCACATGCCTTTTTAAATGTCCGTAATGAATAAAGGATAAATTTGGTGGTCAGAAACTGATTGTACTCTCGATGCTTTGGTGTGTGTCACCATAGTAGCCAAGCGGCACATTGACAAACAAGATGGTAGCTGTATAAGAAACAATTAAACAACATTCATAAACATCAACAGTAAACGCAACATTGATAAGAAGACACCTTAAGTAAGACTGAGATGTCAGACAGTCTGAGCTACAGCATGGGTACAGGTAGAAAACACAGAGATGGGCTCCATCAGCAAACACAGGAAAATAGTACATATTTAGATACCCTTTGAACAAAACCACCACATTGGGATGCAGCTCTGAACACCACCGCCACTTCAGAGCACTCACACATTAGCATTCTTTTAGAACATGCTAGTAGTTAATTGGAAATTAATGTGCTGAGCTCCAAAATATTAGCTTAAAATATTGAGAATATTCAAGAGCATTTAGGAGGTGGACGGAAGACTTCACAATGGAAGAAAAACTGTATACACACTGGAAACACTATCCCGATACTCGTGTCTCAGTATCACTGGTTATACTGCACGTGAGAAGTATTCTCAGTGAGGGGCTGTGTGTGTAATGCCTGTTTTTCTTCCTTTGATCATGCTGACCAGATGCATGCGTTTATAAGGTGAAATCATCATCAGCCTCCAACATGCTGCATCTATTTTTTTTTAGTGAGCAAATGCTGTCATGCAAGTTTCTTCAAGGTCAGCGGGGCAGGTACCGTCGGGGTTTCATAGCTGACACCAGAGATGAGACCAGAAACCCTTAAAGTTCAGAGTGTCCTCTCTGAATACAGATGCCAGCCTAGACGACCCCGTGGTATTCCAGTCTTCTCTATGGGCTCTGACAAGAGCGTGACCCTCAGCTGGCTAAACTAAAACTAATGCACATCTCTAGTTTTTTGCTCTGTTTCAATTTCAAGTTTTAGGAAAATGGCATGGCCTCGAGAAAGAAAGAAAGAAAGAAAGAAAGAAAGGAAGACAGGAGGCAAGAAATTAGAAGGTACATAATGTAATATTATCTTGGAAAATCTTCCACATGCCCATGCAACAGAACTGCTTGTTTATCAAAACACAGCGTGCACACAGAGCCAGAGGTCTCCACTCTTGTGCATGCACATGCACTTCCACCACCTACAATAAGGCATGTGCAATCTATTCTGCAAACCTGAGCATTGAGAAAACAAGGTTACTTTATGAGTCAAACTTCCACAAGGGAGAACACTTTAACACATCAAAGCTACACACACTTTTTTTTACACCATTATGCTCTTTCCTAGCAACAATATCCACTTTGCTGCGTACCAAAGTATATTGCTGTAATGGACACACCATGTTAATTTGTACCCTAAGTAACCCTGTCTCCATGACAACAATATAAGCATCCCCCAGGGCACAATGACAGGGCTGGGAGTAGGCAGAGGGTAGATAGTAGACCTTTCAGTAAAGATGTATCAATAAGTCTCCAGCACCAGCTACTGATCTCTGAACAGGCCCTATGTGACATTTGAGTGCACAGCTTTAAGCACTGTATGGATGACCCTTAGCATCCATCTAAAACTGTTCTGCATGTCGTAGTTTCAGAAGTTAGCCACATCTACTGCGCCACATGATACACTCGCCATTTGCTAGAGGCTACAGCAACCCGTGCTAAGTGTTTGGCATCGTGGGTCAGTCCTACATAGACAATCTCTGGAGGGAGGAAGGAAGGAAGAGAGACAGGGAGAGGAGAGGAGCAGGTAAGGCAGGGGTAGCAGTTGCATACGGCACTTACTCTGAAGACATGAAGGAGGACAACGGTCCGACCTCCTTCGCCTTCTGGAGAGCATGCTTCTGGTTGAATGCTGCCTCTGCTTCCTCTTCATCCTGATCAAAAGAGGAAAAAGAGCAAAAGACACCAGCATCCGTGAGTTTAAATAATTAAACCGAGAGAGCAGAACTGGACATGACAGAGTGGTGAGATTATTAAAACTATGTAGCATTAAGTAACAGACTCTGACAAGAACAAAAGCAGATAAGACCAGGCTTGTTCTTTCAATTACATATTAATTATTATTCACTTTTTTTTACCTTTGTAAGTTCTTGTGCATTGGCAAGGTTATCCACAGCAATGGCCAAGAAGACATTCAGCAGAGTGTCTGGTCACCGCTGTGTTAAGGACGTGGTCATTGTGCAACCCTGACAATACTGACTGACGCAACACTGACTCATTATGAAAAGAAAAGACTGCAGATTGCACTGAGAATCAACAACCCAGCCTGCACATCTGCATCCCAGCTGATATTTTTGGAGGTAGTTGGTGGACAAAACTTGGACTCAAAGACGAGTGACTATTTTGATTACATTCAACAGGTGTCCGCCAACGTAAATTCAATATTGCTCTGTGTCTACTGCATTTGTAGTAGGCAGGTTTTTTGCTATAGCAGTTATCACTCAGTATGTTGATTATAAACAGATCTGTTTGTATTGTTTCCCCCATTTCTTTATCAAGAAACGTATATCAGATTTAAGACCTGTAAAATGACAGATAAAGCTTTATTTGTGGAAATGAAAGGCACTGTAAAGTGAAAGTTGCAGTCTTAAAGCCAAAAATAATGTGCAGACCACAACAACATACGATGGCCAAATTAAAAAACATGTGTTACTGAAAACCTACTAAAAAGAAGTATTAAGAACTGTATATGGAATTTTGTTATGAAACCTTTTATATTTCATTTAACAAAATATTAATGAAGGATACAGTTTCCAAACAGTGTGAGCACTATAAAGTAGATAGAGGACCACATGCCAGACTTCACTCCTCCTTGGGAGCGAATACCGTTGTACATGACCTCGTTCCAGTCCTCTCCAGTCAGGATCTAAAAAAAACACACCCATAATAACACACACAACATTATCCTGATCATCACTGTTGAGTTTAGCTATAAACACTCAAAATTACATTTCTTGTACATCGTGATTCGCTGTAATAAACCATTTTGAAGTAGAGATTAAGACATTGGCAGGTTTATTTCCAGACCTGAAAGACGGTCATGATGGCTGCAGGAAAGGTGTCAAAGTTTGTCGGGGTGTAGTCTTCAAAGATGAACCTGTGAGAAAGATTCAAAACATATGGTCTTTGAAAAAGCAAAGCTGGTCTAGTTTTTATTTCATTTTTTTCAGTTAGAGAGAAATCAATTATCCTCCTCTTCAACTGGCTGGCTGATGCTTTTTTCTCTCCATGTGCTCTGTATTCAAGAGGCTAGTTCATACACAAGGCCAGCCTTTATTTAAGTGACAGCTTGTGGGAAACTGCCTTCAACTCGGGGGGAAACCAAGCAACAATAGCTGTGTGTGTGACAAAGACAGAGTCTTAAATTTCGATCGAGCTCACACAAACTCTTGGTATAATGAAAACAACTGAGAACATCTATTCTCCCCTCAACTTTGTGTGTTCAATGAAGAGGAATCTACTGAACCACGAAGTCTCCATTAGCCTTGTTTTTACATTTCTGAATGTGTCTTTTCTGGAATCACAGGATATGTGCAACAAGCCGAGTGGGATTGAAAAAGGCTATATTTCAGATTGATTAGATTTGCCTCTCTGCCTGGGTGGCTCTTCGCTTTACTCATGTGATACACAGAACTATAAGCATTAGTATTTTATTCAGAGGACTGTAGGTGAGTATTTAATGTTACCTGCCACCGAAGAGCTGCATGCCAAGGAGTGCGAAGACAACAATGAAGAGGAAGAGGAGGAAGATTAGGGAGATGATGGACTTCATTGAGTTCATCAGAGAGACAACCAGATTTCTCAGAGACGCCCAATACCTATACAGTCACAAAATATAACATCATTGCAAAAAAAGATTTTTAAAATGTGACAAATATTACTTTACTTTAATTTTTGTAAAGAAGACACATCAAAGTGTTGTGAGTACTAATGCATATGTGGAAAAAAAACTGTATAAAGCCTTTGTGGCTCCAGAGGGAGCTTTGTGAATGAAATCTAATAAAGGACAGCAAGTGATATCACTTGAGTCAGGGTCGGTTGGGGCTGAAGACTACGAGTTTGTAAATGTCTGGAAGTGTGGAGTTAGAAAAGATATGAGCTTACCAGACCTCTGCAGCTCACTCCAAATCTCTGCTTGAGGCTACATTTGCTGCTACTAGCATAACACCCTTGAATCTGAGACCAAACTGTCTGCGTTTGATTTTCTTTTCACTGTGACGTATGCACCAGGTATTGACAAGGAAGTAGGATGCATGGAAAAAGAAAGATGATATATCTGGCTCTGGTGCATCAATTTTGATCTCTCCCTTTTTTCTTTTCTTTTCTTTCTTTCTTTTTTTTTTTTTTTACTGTTTATTGGGAGTCTGACAATAACTATAAGTATGCCACTTTTCTACATGTTCTTTCTTTTTGTTAGGAATTAGATGCCATATGTCATGGGCAAATATTTAAATATCTTTCACTCTTCTTTTTTGTTTTGTTTTAAGCGGGGAGAACTTAATGTTTTATGCAATTGGCTGCGTGCTTTATAAATATATAAAAAAGACTGTATTTAAAAAATAATACACACACTGTCTCCTGTATTAATGTAAAATATAGAAACCGCATATCACACCAACATGGCAAACTTAACACTGCTGCTAGCTTTCAGTAAACAGTGAAATGTTCTTTGTAAATAATATGAAACATTTCAACAGATGGCAATGAGTGAGGACGGCTGTGACACTAACTTGGTGATCTTAAAGATCCTCAGCAGACGGAGAGCACGCAGGACACTGATGCCAAAGGAAGTGCCAGGCCTGAAGAATCCCCACAGCACTTCAAAGATGCTACCAACGATTACCTACAGAGATGTATATCTATTATATATAACATCTATGGCAGTGACAGAGAGACTGATACAGAGGAAGAGAGGGCTGATGCCACATAATCTAAGAACACAAGCAGTAGGATTTTGGGACAAATAAATATATAAAGTGGGAGACAGATTACTCACACTGCAGTCAAAGCAGTTGAAGGAGGAGTGGAAGTAGAGACGCGGTCCCAAGCTGTACATCTTTAGAAACATCTCAGTCAGGAACAGAGCGAGGAACAGGAACTCTGCATAGTCTGGAACGATAAAAATAAATTCAAAATACATTTTTAAACTTACATAGACGATTGCAATTTTATGATAAAGCAACAACTTCAGGATCATATAAGATCATATTTGAAGTTGTTACTGACATGAAGTGTGACTTACAGAGGAAGTTGGACAGCCAGAGAGGCTGGTTGTGGTGAACAATGGCCACACACAGCGTGTTGAGAGCCACTAGACCCAGCACTGTCCAGTAGAAAGTATGTGTCTTCACTACACGGCGGATGGAGATGCGCAGGAGACGCTCCTTACGGCGAAAATACGCTGTTGGACCTCGCTTGGCACTCCTGATACTTGTTCTGGCCATGGGGATGCCTTGAGAATTAGCGAGAGGTAGAAAGAAAGTGTGGTCTAACTAAAAATGCTCGTACAGCATGTTCCCATTCTGACAACCAACAGCGTGATTTATCAAATACGCATCTCTAAGGCTGCAGCAGAGCTCAGTGTGCCCTACTGGAGTATGCCTTACACTTTCTGTGCCCATATTCATGAGCCTATCCAGACTCCCACTCACCAACAGAGGAGATGTCACCATATTGTTCCTCCCCTTGTTGCCCTCGATGTATCACATCCATCCCTCTCCTCTTGATAGTGGTGGCTCTCTTCAACACTGTGGACAGAGCAGGGTGAACATAAGAAGTCCCAGAACAAGCTGTGCAAACTGTACAGCCAACACATTCTATGAAATGAGAGGGAACACACTGCAAGGACAGTGACAAAAGGCCAATTTTTGGGCAACTTGAGCACTAAACACTTAATTTTTGCCTTGATCACATTGTGCTGAATCAGTGAATATGTTGTAGACTTTTTGCTGGTTTTATGTGAACATGGCCCAAAAAACTGCCTGTGCATGAAACCTCTTGGTGTGTGGGGAATTACTGAATGTTTAACGCAACAAAAAGATAATGATGAAGCAAATGATAAGGAGAAAGCACAGTGAGGATGATCTGCATGACAAACTAATGTCTGTAAAGTTTTAGCTGAGAGGGAAAGTTGAGCTCATTAACGCTGTGGCGGAATGAGATAAAAATGATCATATAATGTTAGTGTAATGATCCAAACAACTGAATGCAAACCATCTGCTGCTATTTTATGATTGGCGTCATGGCAAACCATGAGCCGAGGCGGCTTGACGGTCCATGCATTTCTCTTGTTTGAGCCGTGTTCAAGTGCTGCCATATGGTATCAGGGGGACACGCCGTGCAGTACACACATGCCGAAGTAAGTGAGATGAGTATGAACTGACCTTTTTACTGACTGATGTGTTTATGATTACCTTTCATCCTACCCTACCCCCACTCACACCTTCCTGGTACCTTGTGATTTCTGAATCTAATTGCGGTCAATATTTGCTCGGGGACTATTTTTTAATAAGCCATTGATCAAACACACACAGAAGCACAAAGATACACAACAATATGGCTGCCATTTCACGCATACTCACAGGAGTGTTTGCTAAAGGCAGGAACATTGAGTTGTGTCAAAACACACACACACACACACACACATATATATATATACAAGCACATGCATGCAGCAGCCTTTTCAGACCAATGGTTGCTAAGGCAACCACAGTGCGCAACCTTTCTTCTTAATCAAAGCTATCAGAGCTTCTGTATTAATTTCCACTTCAACAGCTGGAACCACTATTTGTTTTTACGAAAGATTTGCATAATTCAATAATTTTGACCTTGTCAGAGTGTCTTTGTACTTCAAGTGATAGAAAGAAACATACCTGTGCTTTCCTTTTTCTATCTTAAAGTTTATGTTTGTATTTTAGTGGTAGTGTGCTTGTGGCAAATGGGGGTGGTGAAGTTAGTGAGGGAGAGAGCACAACAGAGGATGGTTCTCACCATAGGCACCACCTGTACTCCCCTCAGGGAGCCTCCTGAGAGCTGCCAATCAATCAACATTTAATAAAAACCATGCTAGTTTCGTGAGGAGGAAAGGTCAAAGTCGAGTTGAGAGGGTCACAGCAGGCACTTAGCTGTCTGTGGGGCACCCTGGTAGATTGTCAATGCTAATTTTCTCTATGCAGCATTGAGAGTTGTAGAGAGTGATGTAACAAAACCTTGGCAGCATTTTTTCACCAGTGCAATTTCAACAAAACCAAGAGGCTACAGCCATGCTAGCAGATCTGCGAGACTGTAGGCACAATGGGGCTTTAAGCCAAATGCTAACATCAGCAAGCTAACATGCTCACAATGACAATGCTAAAATTTATGACGGCACAGCCTAACACTCAACGCAGGGCTAAATGATAGGTCACAACATTATGTAAGACTGATACTTTGCTTTCATAGGAATACTAAGCCAACATGTGGCCCAATTCACATGTCTGATAGGTGCTGATAGGTGCTAAAGTCAAGAAACAATCTTGGCCACAAATTTGATGAGGAAGGTTTTAAGGAGTACAACATCAGTAAGCTGATTAAGCTGTAGGTGAATACTTTCAACATACATGACACAGGAAAACAAACAAGCAGTGTGAGGATGGCAGAAAGACAATGGGCACAATGAAATCAGGAAAAATAAAGAACTCTGCTGACTTACCATCGAGGGCAGAGGGTCCTGCATTCTTATTTTCCTCTGCAAGCATCACTTCCTCTGGAAAGCAAAAAGACAAACCACAGTCAGAAATAAGTAGCGGATGATGGCTCTGATGGAAAAAGATATACTGGCATCTTTTGTGACTATATTCTATTTCAATTGCGGTGGAACAAGCAGCTGAAAGAAAAGATCAGATAGTCCAGTTCCACAATTGTCAGGATTAGTCTGAAAGCTTAAAGAGAAATATCGATTTTCCTTTTCTCGTCAAGTGCAAAATCCTTGGTCTCTCTGAGCTGTGACTGGGACTAAAGCCACCTGCTCTGTCGATCCAGGCCCGGTAGCCGTTGAGCTCTCTCTCAATCTGCTGTTGGCGTCTCAGTTTCATGAAGGCCCTGCGGTTTTCCACTCTCTCCCTCTCCTTGGCAAATTCCCTGCAGAACCAAACCACAGAATCATTTATTTACTCTTTGCGGGCACAGGGATTTATAGTCACATGGATAAATAATTCCTCTTGGAGACAATCACATCACATGGAGTGGGGAGCTATTGCTGTCCTGAACTAAGCTCATCTCATTGTTCATTTAATCACGAGAGGTGAGGAGAGACAGAGCAAGGCAGGGACTATTCTTGCTCAATGGGGAGATAATGACAGTGCATCGCCCATTAACCTTTCTGTAAAACTAATGAACTTGTAAAGACTTTGACGCCTTGTACTGAAACAGCACAGTCTGGTTTAACAGTAGCTAGCTTGCCAGCCACTCAACCAGTCAGTGAAAAAAAGCTATATACACTTTGTTGTCTGTCTTTCAGTCAAGTCTGCCAGGTCCTAAATCAACAGGACAATAAAACCAGCTGACTGCATAGCTATGGCCCATTTTGTCTACTTTGGCCCATACTGTAGGTGTAGCCTTGGAAGGGCCTGAAATCTAAGCTGAACCTGTGCCAATTTTACAACAAAGTCTCTCTTTACAGTGACCAAATTAATAGTGCATTTGAGCAGCCTTTAGTTAGTTAAGTTTATACATTTGTCTTCTGTGGAACATAAGGCCACAATAAGCTCCCTCAGTTGGCAGCAGTTTCGGTACCATGACAAGGTAACAGCACAAAGATAAGCGGCCCTTATCAAGTCATAACGTCAAACGTTTCATGAGCATCACCAAAAAGTTGCCATAAAATGTAGACAGATTTCCACCCATCCTGAATCTGGTTGGGCAAATCACAACCGTTTATCTAATATGGAGTAGGTTTGATGCAATGACTGAAAGTCACTGGTCCAAATTTGAAAAGTCACATGTTATACGTGTTGCTGCTCTGGTTGGTTGTAGGTCTGGACCTGTGTTCAGTCTGCAGGTCTGTCCTGCGCAACGCACCAGGATCACAAAACTCAGACAATTTCGAACTTTGAGAATCCACACACAGCGAGGTGCAGTGCCAATGTCAGCTTTAACGCAATTGTATCAAACTTATAAACATGGCAATTTTTTCTCCAGCACAACATGCTCTATTAAACAAATGTTTTCAGCCTGCATCAGGGTGGTGTCTGAGGTTGTGTCCTGATTCTTTATATACAAAGTCAAATCAATGAGTAAAGCATGGTGTACAGGAAAAGAGTTGTGTAACATACTTTGCCGGATGTTTGACAGGCTGCTAAAAAGATCAAACAGAGGATTTTCCTTGGCTCCATTGGTTCTACTGCGGCATTTTTTTATTGATACAGATCATGTGATGTATTTTATAATTACTGATGACCACCTAAAAACATATACCTGGTGAAATAATGGCATGATTAAACCAGCTTCATAAGCTGACAAATACCACCTAAATGCACAACTGAACAACTGACCACCATGCAATGTATTGTAATGGTAAGTCAGGAAGAAGGCTGCAAATAGGCAGCCCCTTAACTGTCCATCAGAGAGGGCTGAAACCTTGATGGATTTAAAATGAACTTGGACTAAACTTGGACTGAAATGTGAACCAACCCAGAGAGGACTCCCAGCACCAGGTTCAGGACAAAGAAAGAGCCGATGATGATGAGAGGGATGAAGTACAGCCAGTTCCAACTGGGGCCCAAGGCATCGTCGGTCTGAAACATCAAAAACAAATTCTAAATTCAGCAAAATCAGGTGAGGCTGGAGCAGACTCATACTACCGTTGGGATACAAGACAGAAATACACAAGTGTAGGTGTTTGGGTGGCAGCTGAAGGTTTCAGTCGGACTCCAGGCGGCACTGAACAGAGACATCATGTGCATTGATCTGCTCTGGCCTGACACAAAGAGTGTGGAGGAGAGTGGAGGTATTCTGCACCGTAGAAGCTACTGTATAAAACCAATACAGAAATAGAGTATTGCATCTCTTCTTTACTTCACAGCAATAGGGGTCTCAGTTACAAAACTGTCCGTGGGAAAGACTCCTAAAGGTTGTGTACATACAAAACACAGGAAGTACGTGTGCACAAAAATATTCTGATTTATAAAACAGTGCGCAGACCCGTCCTTCGCCGATTTCCCTTTATAAGTCACAATTGACTTGAAAAGTGGTTCATGTGAGCCAGCTCCGTGTCCGACCCTTTAAACGCCCATAATTGCCTGTAAATGGTCAGTGAAACACCCCTCATTAATATTAATGTATACTGACTGCCTCAAGATAAGGACGGCAAATTCTTACAGAAAAACTACACAATTCGAAGCAGTGCTTCTGTACCAGATGAAAGGGGGCACCAGAGCTCAACCCCCTTAATAAGCGATGCAGCCGCATCCCTCCTGAGTAGTGACGGTGGTGGAGGGGGATGTATAAGAAAGACGCACTGAATTACCCAGGCACATCATTTAGATTTCCTCGTTTGAAAAGAGAGTAAACCAAATGCATGGCACTTGTGTTTAAACATTTATGTAGGCTACACAAACTCTCCACTCACTTGGCGAGGCTGCTGATGAGTTGAAAGAAATGTGACAGAAATTACTTGATTTAAGTGACATAAGCGGTAAATTGAAAGATCTATTTAGCAAATAGTTATGTTTTTTTCCATACTGTGTTTTTACAAGCAACGCATCACATCCACACGCTGGGGCACAACGTTCGGCTCAAATATTTACATTCCTAAATTATGGTTCTTTTGTGAGCGCTGCAAATGTTCTTAAATTATGTTTTTTACTGTGCACTTCTGGAAAATGAAATGGGTGTTTTTTTTTTAGTCAGAAAGGCTTTTATCTGTTTTGCAAATGACATTTTATTGGCCTATAACACTCAGAGGTAATATTTTGATAAATTTTATACAGTATTTTTTATACAGTACTAGTATGCATTCAAATGTTTCATCCTTCAGCCATGTGAGTCGCTGTTTCTCATTTTTCCAGTTTCTGTACGTACGCATGCCTCAGAGTTTGGTTGGAGGGCCGCATATTCTCCCGTCAAGTTTGTTTTTTATAGATAACAACCTTTGCATGTTTCCAGCTCTGTTTTGTGTGTACGCACTGTTTATTAATCAGGCCTCGGGACCTGAGAAAGTTTACGTGACAAGGATGTTTTTTTCATGTGTATCCATGTGTGACCACATTCATGTCTGCATAGTGTGATTCTTCAGTACAGTGACCATTTAGACTGTTGTGTATTCAATGTTGATTAAACTGACTACAGTAAACATCATTATAGCAGGTCTGTATGGTCAGCAGTCCTTGTTCAGCAGCACAGTAGCAGCGTGTCATCCCTCTCTTTCCTCCCTCCTTCATTGTTCATCAGTAAAGCTCATTCAGCATCCATTTAAACATTATAATACAATCACTCTGGCAAATCATCTGCCTTCATCCATCTCAATAAATACTGAAAGAGCAGACAGCTGACCGCAAATTACACCCTGGCGCAGCAGGTTGTGTGTGCGAGTATGCTTATAATTTCTGCTTTACTGAGATAACCCGAGGTAAAAAAAAAACATATAGTCTGCATCATAGGTGCCTGTTCTATATGTGTCTCTACTTTCAATTCTGTGACTGTCTTTTGGTTTCCACATATTCATTGTCACTTATTAAAACTGCCTTATGTTATGGAAATCTTCAGGCTATAGCTTGAAATCATGAAATTTAAGCCACTCTGACATCCTAAAAAACCCTGAAAAACTAAACTTTCAACTTTTTCTTGTATTTGGTTTGTAGTGAACGTCACTAGACCAAAACTTCATATATGGGTTTCTGATAAATTCTGCGTCTTTGGCCCTGAGAGAAGTTGCAGTGGATTTTTTTTATCCTTTTAAATTTTCTCTTGATCAAATTTCACTAAAAAGTCTGTAGAGCACCTTGGACCTGAAAACAGTCAAAAATGTCTGACTCTAAAAAGCTTTTGGAAAGATTTCTATCATATCTAAGGCAATACCACGACCAAATCTTGTTTTTTATGATTTCCTGCTATGTCCCATATGCTTTATTGAAGTTACTTCTTTGTGAAAAAAACTGAACAGGACTGTGTCATTTGGCTGCAAAAAGAGTGTGAATATCATTGGACTTGATTTGTTGGATGGTCATGCAGGCAACAGATATTCTATATTAAATTAGCCAATGGTGCCACTGCCTGTAACTGCTTCCCTTTCTGTCTACATACTGTCTGTGTGTGTCTGTCTGCCTACTCCTTTCACTCTGATGTAGACGCTCATGAAGCATAGTGCAGTATCTAATCTTGCCTGACAGATACTCTGCAGCAGAAACTGTCATCGTTTCTGGTTTCAATACTCATAATTTGAACGCACGTCTCTGTGAGATGAAACATGATCCCGCGTTTTTCTGTGTAGTTTTGTGTTACGTTAAAGGTGTAGTGTGTGATTCTAAACCATGTATTTTTGGCAAATTCAGTCTATATCTCCTAAGGATCCACTAGCGGCAGTGCAGAAAAAAAAATCCAGTGTTTGTACACAGCCCTGGCTCTGTGAATGGGAAAAAAAGAGTGTCTTGAAACAAGCCACACACTTTCCAAACATGATTTTTGTGTCAGCTAATAACTTGCCCACAGACATTCAGCTTACTTTTTAGTTTGCCAAGATATGCTGTTGTTGTGATGTAAGTTATAGTAGCAGAAGAGTTCTGAGTATTGCTTTCTGGTGCTGGTATGCTGGCTCATCTTCTTTACATGTTAGATACGCAGCAGCAACTGTAGCGAAAATTTGCCAACCCACAACTAAGCTAACATTAGTTACATTACTTGCTCTGTCGCTCTATATCATAGTATTTGCCATGGTATTGAATTTCCCCATAACTGCATACCCCATCTTTAAGGGAATTCAAAACACTTCTTCAAAGTGTATGGCTGGTGGACCAATAAAGGCCTATTTAGGACTGTTAGTCCAAAAGCTTTTGCTATTCCTTGAACATAAAAACATCATGTTTTCTTTCAACAGCATTTTTGACTCTTGACTGCTCTTATTCTGAATCAATCTTTGAACAATCACTTTTCTGTGATGTTGACCAGAACCTATGGAGTACCTGATATTGATAGTCAGGCTTGATAACAACACCTCTTATCCATGGCCAATTATGTATAAATGATTCAATGTGTCACATGGAAGAATAAAAATACTATTATAGACTTGGTTCCGGTATACAGATTTCTCCTAAATTTGACTTGTGTATGCCCTCCTGAGAAAATAATACACATTAGTTCTATGTATTTAAATTATGGATAATCAGAAAAAAGATTATTTTCAATTTACTCGTCATGTTTATACTTTATACAATACATATTAGAGGTTTACATAATCATTTATTTTAGATTATGTTTCAAAATATTCTGAGGCATGACATATTTCATAACTAGTAGGTGGGGAGTCTATTTGAGGCTTGCAGCATGTTGCAGTAGGTTATTCTGGATACGTGGAATACAAATGGCAAGCTGAGAGCAATCACAAAACCAGTAACCTCCCTCTCCTTGTTCTCCATCCACAGTCGGACAGAGGAGGATGCAGACCTCCACTCAGCAAGCATCTGTGTTCTTGAGCCAAAGCTGCTTCTATTCATTAGAGTTAATTGAGTGCAAATTGTGAGAAAACACTGCTATACCTAGATGGTTTGCAGTTGCACGTGTGTGTGTGTGTTTGATGTCTTACATTGTAGAGTACAGTGGTCCATCCCTCCATAGTGATGCACTGGAAGACAGTGAGAACAGCAAACAGGATGTTGTCAAACTGAGTGATGCCGTCATTGGGGCCAATCCAATAGTTGCAGGTGTATTTGGGCGGACACTGACGCACGCCACACGGGAACTCCAACTCAGAGGAGTCCAGTGTCTCGTTTTCTAAACACAAAGGTGCACACGTAAAAAGAAAAAAAGGCAGAAATATGTTATATGTCTTACATAAGACCAATGTTCCCATAAACAGACCACAGGCTGTCCCCATTCAAGGAATTGCAATGCTCCCTGACTACTGTGAGTAATCACTGAAATTTGAAAGCTGCAGAATAAATCTTTTGTTCTCATGTCTGCTGGTCTTGAAGCTCCAGCACATGAAGTTTAAACCAATCTATGTACCCAGCGAACAGTTGAGTTGTGTGACAGTGAATTCTTAGCATCAGAAATCCCTCATTGGCCACATGTTACAGTGTACAGTAAAGATTAATTAGTGTCAAAAGAATGAAAAAAACAGTGGCGCAGCGGGTGCCTGTCTGAACAGTAGTGTGAACATTCAGTGACAGAAAATACTCACTTCGGTCTGTCTGTGTTATCTAACTGTCCATTCAGCTTCAGTGTGACGGGAACAGCTTGGAGGTTAATGACAGCTGTGAACATACAATGAGCTATTGTAGCGCACTGCATTGTTGGTTTTAATTATACCGGACACCACTGCCAGTTTGGTTTGATCAAGTTGTCCAGGTGCAGCGTGGCATGCCATTGTGTGTAAGCGTGTATGCATTTGTGAGTGTGACAACGGAGCTACTACCTAAAGAGCTATGTGCATGCCACACAGCTACACACATACATTAGGTACACACACAACAGCAACAGAACAAGCTCAGTGTCAATTCTGTGATTTTATGCCCTATGATGGAGTTTGGCATCAAAAAAGATCTAAAATGTGTGTTTTATTTCTGTTCACATTTACAAACTATTCTCAATTGCTCTCTTTTCATTTATTCATGCCATCAGGATGTGGCAGAGGTGTTTGGACAATTTCCTGTTTTGCAATGCAATTAAAATTAGACCTTGGCTTAAGATGAATAAAATATCTGAATAAAGGTAATCACAGGATGCCACTTTTGGCTGCAACCTAAATGGAGTATGTGTGTGTATCTGGACTGGAACACTGACTTAGTGCACATAACTAATGGACTCACCAGTTACTTATGTGGACTAAAATCCTAACACTCACTTCTATATTTAAATGCCTTTGACCTCCTGTCTGTGTGAAATACCGCATGGAAATATCTGCATGTGTGTGTGCATGCGTGTGATTTTGTACTTCATGTAGGGCACACTTTTTAAATTGTAATTATACATATTGAAATACAGAGGACGTAATTTCTCGAAATTTCTGCTTAGATTCACATCTTTACTGCAAACTGATATGAGTTTTAATATGAGCACTACATATAGCAAATATTGTCCTGTACAGGTATACAACTGCAAATGTACAGTAAGCATCACTGTGCATAGACATGCAATACACAGCATGTACCTGTGTGTGCTATAGAGACATATGCAATGAGTGTGTCTGTACCCAGTATTCCAGGCTGTGGTTCACAGGTTTTG
Organism: Lepomis gibbosus; assembly: GCA_029875015.1. Classification (NCBI taxonomy): domain Eukaryota; kingdom Metazoa; phylum Chordata; class Actinopteri; order Centrarchiformes; family Centrarchidae; genus Lepomis; species Lepomis gibbosus. Next base: position 6,632 of record JAPMOB010140712.1, on the reverse strand, counting down.
TGCAGTTTGCCGCTGTAAAACTCCAGGCCAATGATGGCAAACATGAGGATTGCAAAGAAGAGCAGCATCCCAATCTGCAGCAGGGGAACCATGGCCTTCATTATAGACTTCAGGACTATCTGCAGACCTGGAAGTAAAGCACACAGTGACCAGCAGAGTTAAAGTGAAAACATTTCTTCCAGTACAAATTTATGAGACATGTTTGTCATAAAATGTAGTGTTTCAACCACACATGATTGGGATGAAAGGGTTCATTTTAAGTATAGCTGAAACGATTGGTTGATCAACAGAAAATGAATCATTAGTTGACTATTTTGATAATCAATTAATCATTCAAGTAATTTAAGCCAAATGTCAGAAACAGTTTTCAGCTTCTCAAATGTGAATATTTGCTTGTTGTCTCTTATGACAGTAAATTAAATATGTTTGGATTTTCGACTGCTGGTCAAAAAAAAAAAAAAAAGCAAAACAAGCAATTTGAAGAGGTCAGAGTGTGCTCCAAGAAATAGTGATGGACATTTTTTTGTTACATTCTCCAAGCCTATCTGTCCTGTCTAGACCAATATATCGTGGTGATATTGGCTTAGAATCTTAAATACAGTAAACATCACTGGTTAATACATTTGTTCAGCCTTTATTCACACTACTCTACTGACAGTTGTGAGTGGACAAAAGAAGAAGAAAAAAAATCACTCTCAAGTGTGTCTACTTTTGCAGACAGTTTGATTTCAGTTTGTATTGAGTGTGTATTGTGGAGGAACAGGGACATTGTTTCTGGAAAGACATACAGAATTAGATTTTGATTTGTTTTTATATAGTTTGTGTAAGGACCACAAACGTTCATTAGAATGGAGGCTGAAACTTCTGAGCCGATTTCACACAACTTGGCCAAATACCACTAAAAGCTAGCTTTTAGTTAGCTGCCACTGAGGAAGTGAGAAAATATGTTTTTCTTTCACTCTTAAGTTCTTTTTAGCATTAGTGCCCTATATTTAACTGAAAGGAAAAATGCCTGTTGCAAAAAAAGATACTGACGTAATCATAGGTGGTACTCACTGGGGATGCCTGAGACCAGTTTGAGGGGTCGGAGCACTCGCACCGCCCTCAGGGTCCGTAGGTCCACTGAAATGTTCATATGCGCCCCTGCTGCGGCCAGGATCCTACAGAGGTAAACACAAGCAAATGTGCACATGAAAACCCACACAAACAGCTGACAGAGACACAGAGCAGAATTGTCACCATTATGCAGATGCACATAAATGCTACAATTTTACGCTTTATAAGCCGTGTCGAAAAGGGGACTCACACGCACATAAACACACCAAGGCCATCACACACAGCGTTGGAGGAGGGCTGCAGTGCTTAGATATGGAGTGTGAGGACGCAAGGGTCTCAGCAGGCAGAGAAACAAGAGAAAACAACAGGGATGTTTTTGAGGGCTTTTGGCTGTTTCCCTGTGTGTGGGAGGATGGCTGTGACAACTGCTATTTAAGGGGTGAACAAAGAAAGCAGCTCTATCAAGGGAAGGCAGGACACCCTTAGGCTGGAGAGACATAAAACTCATGGACAAACACATGCGTGGACACACGTGTCGCAAACACATCGTCCCCTTATCTGCTTGACAAAGCCAGAGTTCTCCAAAAGCTTCATTTTTTTACTTTGTTTGTCTTGTTTTGTCTGCTGCACTCTAAATACATCTCTGTGGCCTTCAGTCCTCAGACTGATGAGAAAAAGAAAAGAAGAGTCTGGTGACCCCTCCACCCTTGCTTCCTCATTAGTCTGCCCTCCTGCTTCCATTTCCCTCTCTTGTCTCTATACCCTCATATCTTGCCCTTCATCTAAAAACCTCTCTCCTCTAATCTCCCCCTTCCTTTTCAACCTCCTTCACAATTACACTTGCACCTCTGACTCCTCTGTTTTTCCATTTCCCACTGACCTGAACATATATTTACTCCCCTTGCACCTGGATGCTGACTGAAAGACAGAGATAGATGGAGACGTGAGGTAAAAACAAAGGAGACTTTGCAAAAGGGCGAAAATGCCACGGAAAGGATGGAGCATTTACAAGACTTTGAAGTTAGAGATTCACAGATTTAGCCTCTCCTATCTCCAAAACTTAAACTTATACCATACTTATACTAAATGTGCACTGCTCTGTCTCAGTTAATACTTAAATGATTGCTTAATAATAATACTAATTAAATTCACTGTGATCGGGAAGACATACAAGGGAAGGATTTCTCAGGAGATTGATAAGTGGATTATGTAAAATGACTGCAGCTCTGTAAACACATGATTTATGTGCAGTACAATGTTAAAGAACCATCTTTATGCAAGGTAATTCAAAGATAATAGCATAATTGATCATCACACAGCTAGAAAAACAGCCACCCAGACTAAATTACATTCATGTGATACAGTGGTGAGAATTAGTCCCGTCTATAGTGTTATGGGACACATAGCGTCATCTGGTTTAATTAGGGGAAGAAAGAAAGAGAGTGAGAGAGCAAGAGAGAGAGAGAGAGATTAAAATAGCTCACCATCATCCACACAAATATAGAAATATAATTATCCTCACGAGTTTTACACCTCTAAATGTGCCCCTTTCCTTTCTCAAGCCAGTCTAGTTGTTGTATTTTTGCCTTTTCTCCTTTTACTCCAGTCACTGTCTCTGCTGCCTCCTGCCACCTCTGTCATTTCATCCCCCACTTCCTCCATCTCTCAATCTTTCTGTAGACCATTAGTCAGTCCTGGCTGCTCTTTAGTTGTTATGGAGACTAGGGGATAGATGGTCTAAAAATGGCTTCCTCATTTAGCCTACTGTTATTCAATGGATGTCCTGGGCCCAGTTTTCCAATAATGAATGTTTGCAGAGTGTTCCTGAAGAGTGGGATGCTCTTAACAACCTGAACTACAAAACCCATTCCTATTTGCTGATGGAAATCAAGTTAAACGGGATTTTTGAGTTTTGTTTGTTAACTTGTTTAAGCTGAGGTGCAAGACAAATTGCTGCATTTGTTCATGCTTGCAGAGAAGAAAGAGACATTAAAGCTGGGAAGATAATGTTTGCTGCCGATTCCCAGTCTGTGGTTCTTTTGTGTATGTGTATGTGTCTGTGTCTTGGTCTGCTGTCTGGAGGTCAGTATCACCGTCACGCTAATAAAACAGTGGCAGCTATTGCTAAAGCCGGCAGATCAGAAATACATTTTAATTGGCGATGCAAAGCCATTTTCTATATGTGTAGATATATACTGAACTCTGCAAAGGCAGGGGTATCCTTCAGAGGAAAAATATCAAATGTGTTCTCTGTTTTAAGTACAGATATTTTTGCTCTAAAGAAGATGGCGATGTGTATATTTACATGTGTAAATTATGCATAAACTTTCCCAAATTGCAGTAAAATGCAAGTGAAACTAAGAGGAAGACAACTTCATAATACAGTTAACTCGATTAACTGTTAACTGTTTGTAAACCTCCTTAAATATGATATTTAAAAGGCATATAATAGAAAAGGTTAAATTAAACAAAATTCATAACAAACAGCATTTTACATGTTACATTACAATATGAAAATAAAACCTAATTTACAGTGGGAGCTACCTGCTTGCTGAATTTTTCTGTCCTTTCTTCTTAGGCGTACCTGGTCTGGTCTGATTGCTAATCAACAATTTGAGAGGCCGTCCTCTCTGCTCTCTTCCCTTCTCCTCTTTCAGTTGGCACTTAAATGTGTGTTTCTCACACAAAAAGAAATAAAAGCAGTTACCTGCTTCCTCCTTATTGACTTCTTGATTAAACAAGCTTCTTATAGGCTGTTATAGTCGGGAACTGGACACTCTCTATTAAAGAATAGAAATAAGTAGTTTACCTACCCAGTCCATATAAAAATTAGCAATATTTATGAATTTGTATGAAGATAATGCTAAAAAGAGATGGAGATCCAGTAGCCTACACTTGCCTCCATCACAATGCTTTGCAATCACAATTATGAAAGCAATGCTCCACGCTAAAGCTGTCTGGAAATTGGCACAGATGATGGAGGAAGAGGAAGGTGAAGGTTGGTCAAAGAAATTGGCAGATGTAAATCAGCCAAAGGAAGACATGGCTAATTTGGCGCAAATTAAACATTTGGCAGACTGTTTATTTCCTCTCTGTAGTTTCCCTTGTCCCTAATGTAGAACTATTCATTTGTCTGTGTATTGTTTGTGCTTTTTTATGACTTGAATGGAATCACTCATGTGGAAATAAGCACCATTTTATTTACAGAGACTATCGGTGGTCATGTTGACAGCATAGGGTAGTAGGGATGGGTATCGCTACTCGACACCTTTATGGTATCAACCGAAACAGCCAATTATCGAGTAGAATCGAAACGTCTCCAGTCAAACCAGAACTTCATTCGATACTTTTTGTAACCCGATCGCGGCAAAAAATGACTATTTGTATGGTTTTGCTTGCAGCCAAACATGCAAGCAACACACCGAGAGAAAGAGAAGAGCACGCATTTCTTTCCCTTGTGCCTGTACCATAAACTGTCAGATGTTGTAGATTTTATTGGTTTGATTGGCTGGACGTGCAGCCTCTCTTTTCCCCTGTCTTTGTCTTTAGTGTAGTTAAGTGACTTGTTTAAACAGAATACTTACTCGTTTTATACTTGTTATAGTCGTTTTTGGAGGAGGTTTGCGACTCTCTAATAAAGGAAAAAGCACCCGCAGAGATCTTTCAATTCAGTTTATTAATCGAAAGTTAACAAAATAATTTTCCCTTGTTTATTTTCAATACATATCAAAGAATTACCTTTAATTTGTTTCCCAGAACTTATTTGGTCACTAAACTATTTCACTCCTCCTCTCTCATTCAAATATAAAAATAATTGCAAGCTGTAGTCTTTGCCTGCATAATATACTGATGAGGATGACCTAATTAGGATGAGGAGGATGTTATACAATTAGCATTTAATGCAATGTATTGAATGAAGTACTCTGTTGGTATCGGTATCACTTTTAAGGGTACTGGTTTTAGTACCAGTAAAATTTTAAACGATACCCAACCCTAGCTAAAAGATTCAAATAAATCAACAAATACAAAGAAGATTGTTCCCTCTGCTGGAGTTATTACCATTATAGCTTTCTATCAGTACACCAGAGCTAATTGTTAGTCTACATTCATTTATAACAGTGTCTTAACTGAAATACATTTCAGAAACAACCCTATCATTTGTGTTATAGCCAATGGGGATGAGAAGGTGTTTGGGGTTGGATTACTTGAACACTGGCGGTCACTTTCTTAACTGATAAATCTGACAGGTGTGCCTTTTGTATTTACAAGTTTATGAACAAGTTAATAAATTCACTTGCAGTCACCAGGAGCTGTCATACAGAAAATCATCTTTGTTCACCCTGCACGTATCCACAGGCGTCATGTGAGAAACACACTGTAGTGAACTCAGCTGATGCCCTGGTCAGAGTTGTCAGCCATGATAAGTGAGTAAACAGTGACATACCCTGCAGAACTGACAGCTCCCTGCTGCGTGACAAATCTGTCGCGACAACCGTCATGCTGTGATACTGATAACGTTGTGACTTATGCTCCATGTCACTGTCAAGCCGCTATCTATTATGATTTGAGTGCACCTGACTGTTGTAATGATATTAAATGCAGAGCATGTGTAATTTACACCAAAGGTTCTCTGTTTAGGTGTTGCCAGGAGAATTATGTGTGTATCACATTTTCGGTGTTTACAAGTCCAAGTCTGAGAACCACTGATTTGTAAATGAGTGAAAAACACATGAAGTATATAGTGTACAGTACTCACACATCTGTACATTGTGTGGACTATGTAGCGCAACAGGCCAGAAGAAGACTAGAACTAAACACACACATCACATTAGCTGAAAATGCCCAATAAACCATTGTCACAGCAGATATTTTTATTAATCACAGGTCTAATACAATAATTATATTTCCACTACAGCCCCTTCACGCCCACACAGGTTCACTTATGATGTCTGGTGAGACTACTTTTTAGGTCTGTGTGGGTCTGTACAAATTGGGCCTGACTGACATCTTCATCATTTATTCACCTCCAGTTAGTTTTGTTGCATGTGTTATGGCGGGGAAAGTTACACCTTTATCATCTTATTAGTACATAGAGTTGACGTCATGTAATTCCCAGCATAACTTCACACAGCTTTAACCTGACTGGAGGTCTACTCAATTAGGCTGTCTGAAAACATCTGTTTGGATGTGCAGGTGCTTTAAGGGTCCCTGTGAGAAAACATGAACAATGTTAGAGCATTGGACTGGCTCATCTAAATGAAATGGAGTAATTATCAATGTAATCAATTACATTTATACTTTTCCTGCTATGACATGTCAAAATATCAGCTGTGAAAAAACATCTTTTCTGGTGATTTGATGTCATAAGGTACGTTGGAGGACTTCTTTGCAAGCATTGCATTGCTCTTCGGGAAGATTTTTCAACAAAGAAATGCATTATACCATACAGTATACTGTATAGTCATTAATGTTCTAGGGCGTACAATTCAGCCGCACGTATGAGGGGCCCTACAAGCCATAATCTATTCTAGACCTCTCACATAACCTTATTCTCCTTTCACATACATATATTTTCA
>JAPMOB010140659.1:0-11068 GCA_029875015.1 Lepomis gibbosus | reverse complement strand
ACACACACACACACACACACACACACACACACACACACACACACACACACACACACACACACACACACACACACATGCTTAAACAGCTTAACACAGCTGCTGTCAGCTAGAGCTCCATAGTGACTTACAGACACACACAAACACACTGTGCATCAGTGGGTATACAGTGCAGGGCATAGACTAAAGGGGACAGGGGCTACATGTAGGATGTGGGGGCGGACCGATGGAGATGTTGCCTGGGGCAACAGATATCCCAACACAGCTCTGACCCCAGTAACGCCCTGTGGAATAATGAATCAATGGCAGTATTGATACACATAGAGCGAGTGAGACAACAGAGGAAAGGAACAAGAGGATAGAAAAGAACAGAGTGTGTGTAATTAAGTGAGTTTGTCTGCTTTGATTTGTTTGTGTGCTTTCAGTGTTTTCACCAAAAACTGTTGAAACTCAGAGCCCTGCGTGATGTTTGTACTCTGTTCTCTGACCTTGTTTGCATGTGTGTGTGTGAGTGTCTAAGGAACGAATGTGTGCCAGTGTTGGGGAACTAAATAAATCACTCCAAGCATTTTATACACAGTATGATGCAGAATTGTATCCTGTCATCAGCCAAAACTATTTCTGATTTTCACAACAGCTAATAAGGAAAACTGTATGCGCTGTATGACACTGCACTGAAGCTGTAAAATGTTTAAGAAGCCATGCTCCTTATGTACAATTATATGGTCTTTTGCATCATTTCATGCACATTTGCCTAAAATTAATCCTGACAGACTTTGCGTGTTTGGAAATTTTGAGATACTGATTAAAACTGTGTTGTGTATACTTGGCTGTACAATACCACAGGTGAGTCCAAAGTTAAGGAACCTAAACAATGTTTAAACCCACAGCTTATTAATATGACAACTTAAACAATATGGGTTTACAAACTCAAAAAGAAAAGCATGTGGCAGTATTGAAGCAGTATTAATAGATTTTTTGGCTTATTGGGGCAAAGGAACGTGCTGTAGCACTATCAGTGTGTAAAGTTGTCAATTGTGCCTAATTACACACCAAGCAGACAAAGAACAATATTAATTTAAAGTATTTCTGGCCATCCAGTAAATTTAAGTCTGATATGTTTAGCTCTGCTTTTGGTTTCCACCAACTCCTGAGGGAAAGATTCAGCTGATAAATGCTGCGCTATATTCACCAGCTAGTCACTGACTTTGTCTGTTTGTTATTTGCAGGTAGTGTACAGTGAGTTTATCAGAGTTCTTTGCAGAAAACAGCTGCCTGATGCTGGAATCATGACTGATGAAAAAAGATGAAACAGAACTCAAAGTGTAAAACTAAAACAATGAGCTGAAAGATGCTAAAACTCTTCATGCAACAGTCAGATGCTAATTCTCTGTTTGTTCATCACTGTGCAAACCCTATACATATATAACTATATATACAGTAAGTATACAGTAGGCCTATATTTGATTAATTGTTAAGATATTCGAAAAACTCATTTGGCCAGCTTTAATTTTTATTACAAATGGAAAATACTTGAATTACAGTGATAAAAGTTATATCATTTTAAAATAAGGTTGTTTCCTTTAACTTGAAATGTTAAAACAGAACGAACAAGGTAAAAGAGGCACAAGTACCTCATATAACAAACCTAAAGCTTTGTGAAATCAGGCACAGCAACCAAATAATCTGCTGTTAAGGAGGAAGTAGCCAGTAAATGATACAAAAAACATAATGAAGTTTAAACTAAACTAAATCACTATGCATATAAATGACCTACATGGGGCTATTCACACAAATGCACTCTTGAAACAATTTTAATCATAAGAGAAAGCTTGCGACAACAAGCCATTTGTTAGGTCTGCAGTTGCACGTCATCCATACATCCTGACATTGGTTAAAGCTAAAGCTGGTCCATATAGTAGGATGCTGCCAGGATCTATAGCTGATCTGGTGATGTCAGAGCTGATAAGGGAGTATCTACAATAAACCACCTCTGGCCATCAAAGCTATCCCACTATTGTTCCCCCATGCACAGGAAGCAAGGTTTGTTGTGTTATTGTTGGATGAAGAAAGGAGGAGGGAGCTGGAATACGGCTGTGTGTGTGTGTGTGTGTGTGTGTGTGTGTGTGTGTGTGTGTCTGCAAGTGTGCGTGTATTTGCGAGTTTGTATGCGTGATGTACTACAGTATGTCTGTGTATGAATTTGATTAATGTGTATGTGGGATTCTGCCTGTGTTTCAGTATGTGAACAGTGCGTGACGTGTGTATATTGATCAGTGTGTTGGTGCATGGCAGCGAGAGGAAGCCACTAGTATACTGTACCTGAGTCAGAACGGAAGAGGAGCTTAAGCGGAACATGAAGCTATGCAGGAAAACACCTGGGAGCTGAGGGAGAACAAACAAACCCGGAGGAGGGAAGAGGAAGAAGAGGGAGAGGAGAGGCAGGATGAGGAGGGGTATTAAAACAGAAAGAGAGAGAGAGAGGCAGAGCAGCTGCTGTTGCAACCATGTGGAGTCCAGGAAGAAGGAAGAGAGAGTTTCCGGTTTATACATCAGCGTAGCATCACTGAGATTGAGTTGCCGTAGAATAAGTTGGTTTGTGAGTGATCAAGGCAGTTTTCTAATCATGGGCTTTCATGAATGCTCTTGCTCTTTCAGATTGCTCTCTGATTCCAAATACACACAAGTTCTCAGTATATACAGTATATCATAAATGTTAGTGTTCACTCGACACAAGTTGTGCAAGTGTTCCAGTTCAAGTGAAAATATGCTTTCTTGCAGAGAGTTAGGGAAGATACCACTCTTATACTTGTGCATGTTGTTTATCTTGTTTTTTAAATACTTTTGTGACGATAAAAAACCCCAAGACGACATATAGCATGTTTTGCGACCTTTTTGTGATTAAAGTCCTCTGTGAAAATACAGGGTTGTTGCAGGACACAAACAATCCTGAAACAGTTTGTCACTGTGTGGCTCAAGATAAAAACAGGAAAAAGAAGGTTTTGTTTACTGTTAAAAATCTGACCGATTGACACAGAGTAGCACAGACACCATAGACTGGCCCTTCCTATGAAATGAGACAGACAGAGGGCCTAGTCTGTTGTCCAGACATCACATCCTTGACACCGTTCCCTGGCTGCCATGCATCTGAACTGGGCCACTCTAAAGGTTCTTCCCACTCTGTCTCTGCAGATGGCATTGTTTTCAGACACAATTTTCATTGTATCTTGAGTAGGAGGGGATGGAAATCTGCTGCAGCAGACGCCAGGCAGTGTTGTACTCCGCGACCCTCATCAGCAGTCAAGAGTCAGTTGTGGGTCTTCTTGCCTGCACCTCCCCATCATCTCGCCTTCTCCACCCCTCCCACCCCTGTCTTCTGGGAGGTAAAGCCTGGATTTCCCCGTTTCCACTCTCCCTAGCTCTTTAACAACTAACGCCTTGCTCTCACCCTCTCATTTAGCACCACTCCTCTCATTTCCTCTCCTCCCCTGTTGAACCATTATGTCCTTTTATTCAAACGACTTCCTCCTCCCCTTTTTCTCTGTGCCTACCTGCTCTGATTACTGAACCTGTCCTCACGGCATTATAAACATACTTACAAAAGCATATTTTCCCTTCATTTTTCATTGCGCCAATTATATCGTACCAAAATCTCCCAGCCTTAGTTTTAAAGTTGTGTATATATGTGTGTGTATATAAATGTGTATATGTATGCATGTGAGAGAATCTATCTTCCTCTCTCTATGACTCTTTTCTTACCTTGGGGACAACCACCTTGATAGAAAGTTTGCTCTTTTCCTTTTCTTCTCTCCCCACAAATCCATTGGATAAGTAATTACCTCTATAATGTAATAAGCAGGTACGGCAGAGATATTTAAGGCATTTTTAGTTGCAGTTTGGTATTTGCTGAGTGTTCCCTCTGCACCACTCTTGTGTTGTCTGGACCTGCCTAATTGTTCACTTTGATTACAGGGTCCTTTGCTCCACTTAAGCATTAAAATGTGTGTCTGCCCACTATATGTGTGGCTGTAAATGCAGGTGTGCACACTCTCTTTCTATAAAAGCCTTCTAAGAATCTGTGCGAAAGATTTGACATCTGTGTGATTTATGGTGTGGATTTTCAACTTTCAGTGAGCAGCTGCATGGCAAAGCAGCAGATAGAAGTGCTACCAAATTACAAAGGTGTCAAGGTGTCAAGCTACTGAGCAGCTCCTCTCACTTGTTCTTCGACTCAGGGGGTGTGCGCAGAACGAACACGTTAACTTGACTCTTACACAACTGTATGTGCACCATACAGAGCCAGGACTTGCCAATCAAGTCAATTTGTTCCTCTTTACGAGTCGCTCAAAAGGAACTGTTTTTTTTTTTTTACTAATTACACTGCTAATTATTCAGTACTTAGTTACTTTACTTGTTACTTAACTTTCCTTACTAAGCACAACTCGATCATTTAAACAAAGTAAATCCAAAGATACTCTGAATTTAACACATGTAGAAACATTTACAAGCAGACAGCCTAAAGTTTGGAAGTATTTACTTATCATTGTTGACTACACTTGTATCGCACTTTCATCCAAAAGGCTTTTCGAATTTACCTCTCATTTTTTACCACTCATGCTCTCTCACACCCATGGCAGCGAGCTACCATGCCCAAGGACAATTCGTCATGTGGACCAGAGGAACTGTGGATTCAAACCCACAACACTGTAATCGATGGACAACTCGCTCTATCTCCTGAGCCACAGCCGCCCCAAGTCTGCGATGGACTTATAGTATGTTGCACAGGCAATGAAATAATAATAGTTTGTGGTATCAAGATAAAATATGACAGAGATTCAGAGTGACAGTAGGCGATAAAATAATGATGCTTCAGCTGCACTGAGAATTTCCCCTCAAATTGATCCGTCTTCTGAACCTGTAAGTGGAGATCACATTCCAAAGGTGAAATAAAAAGGGCTCCTTCATATAAGCGAGCTAGATTAGATGGTAGATTTGTTACTGTCATGTGTTTGCTTGTGCTACTTGTTCACAAGAACTCGTTCAGTGTCCTCTGACTGATATCAAAACAAATACTTTAAATTTACTGGTATTTGGGTGTCAATTTCCCATTTTTGTTCTGGCCAAAAAGATCAACAATTTCAAATGAGTCATAAAGTTGGAGAACAATGTCATGTCCTCTGTTCCAGGACATGAATATACCTACATACAGGACAGCTTAGGCCCACAGATTTAGAAAAGAGGACTCCTCACCAAAAGGTTGATGATAGGAATCTTGAACCAGAGATGGTATGAGAAGGAAAGTGTGTATCTGAAATCTATCACGGTTCTGTGGAGCATTTATTAAGGACAGCATGAAATGATAAATCAACACACAGCATACACACAGTCGTCCTGATCCTTGAGAGGAATACCAGATGACGGACCATGACACATGCAGCACAACGTCATCAGGAAGCAACATTGTAAACAGGAATGACTGGGAGGGGGGCTCAGCCACAGAGGCATTTTTAGATGGAACGCCACAAATACACCTGTAATCCTGCCCCCTCCTCCCTTTCAAATTCTATTTTCATTTCTATTTCTGTCATGTGATGAATCTCAACCGCCTTTTTGTCTTTCTGTCTGACACACAGTCCCCGTATACCCCCTCACATGCTCAACTATCTCACCTTCTCCTTTTCACTTCGTTTGCACTCTAGGCTGTTGGACACATGTATAACACTGTGTAATGCAGAATAGGCATCTACACCATGTTGTTTTCTTTCAGTTTGAACCCAAAATTGAAATTAAATACAGTATAATGAATAATGAACAAAAATTAAATTAGATTTTTTTTTTCTCAAATACTACCATCAAGATCAATCAAGAATAATAAAACATAATCGATTATTAATGTCAAATGCATTTGCTGCATTATTTTGTGCTTTCCATTAACTTGATACTTATAGAGTTGAAATCAAACATTAAACAACAAAACCAGAGTTGATTAAAGTATAAATTCAATCAGCCATGATAGCAGCTCTATAAGGCTATACCTATTAGCACAGCGGTGCTTTGAGCTCAATACTAACATGCTGATGTTTAGCAGATATACATGGTCACTATCTTGGTTTACAGTAGCATGTAGCAGTAACAAACTTAAAATTTGATGATGTAGCCAGATGTAGCCAGTTTCAGTCTGGACCAAATTGGTGGTAGTTAGCTGACAGCCTGTATGTGATGAAATCGGGTCGGATTTTCCACGAAATCTATTGGTTTACTGATTGTGAACTCAACAGCGACAGTGCAGGAAACAAAATGGAGTCCACTAACACCAAAAAACGACTGGCTCCCAGCACAACATAGACTCCACCACAAACTCCACGTAAGGATAAAAAACAACATAAAAGTTGTATGTGGTGAATCCCGTCAGGCCAAATGAGAATCAGTTCAGTCTAGCTCACTAAGCGTTTTCATTATCATCCAGTAAATTTAGGCAGGCTAGCTAACGCCGACGTTTCATGTTGGCTAAATGCAGGCAACCTAATGTTTTCATGTAAAGACTATGGATTAGTTCAACGTATGAATGTTTTACTTTAATGTTGCAGTGGGAGTTTACCTCAGTTTCCAGCATTTTCTGTGATTCCATCTCAGGTTTATCAGTCTCTGTTATGGCTCGCTCATGAGTTCGAGCCATAGAGGTTCGAGCATGCACACTAGCACAAGCTTGGGAAAGCAGTGGTTGCAACCTGAAACCTCACCGCTGGAGGCTGCTGTAAACTACACATGGCCCATTTAATGCATTTGCAAACATCTTTTTTCTGACTGCGTGTGCTGTTCATCCTTCAAAGTTTGCACGGATGCTTGCATTTTGAATCTCTAACTGCAATGTGGCCTTGAGTGGCTAGCTAGCAAGTGTTCTCTGTGCAGATAGATGTGGCTTATGATTGATGAGTTGGCGCATGCATGATTGAAAATAAAGGATCAGACTCATGCACACTTCAATTCACTGTTTGAGTGTTTGTTTGAAGATAAAAGTCGAGGCTGTCAGAGTGAAAACAAATTAAAGTGTGAGTCCTGCTTTAACAGGACAAAGGTAATTCATTAGTACAAGCTGCATTGTAAATATTAATAACACAACTATTTACAGTACAGTAGGCCTATGTGGTTTTCATTAGAGTAGTCTCAGTACAGTAGCGAGCAGGGAAGTCCCCTGTGAACCAGGATAGGGAGGGGAGGCTGGCAGAGGAATGCTGTTGTATTCAGCCTCTTGGAGCTGAACAAAACCAGCATTCCTCATGGAGGTGTTTATACTCTGCAGCGTGGTGTGGTCCATCCTCACTGGGTCTGTTAGTGTCTTCATACTGTCATCGTCAGCAGCATGCTCATCCAACAGAAATAAAACACATTTAGCAAAGAAATGTTGACACATTGTGAACAGCTTGGTTGGCGCCTGTGTGAAGAAACATAAACTCCAGATTGTGGTTCTTGCCATTTTTACAAAGATTCAAAAATAAATTAATGAAAACATTTCTGGTTACAATGTTTCCTTTGAAGATTGAGAGTCTCTTCTTCATCCATTTCGAAACTGAAGTTGAATTAATCCATTTTGTTAACTCTTAGCTCATAAACCTCTCATTGAATGGTAGATACAATGTCAATATTTTGTTTTTGCAGTGAGCACTGTGGTGATCACTGCACATGCCAACATATGGGACTTTCATGTTCCTTTTCCACAATATACCAATGAACCTTTACTTTTAGACTTTGTTCTAACATCACATTACGTGACATGTTTTGCTGTAAGAGACTATAAGCAACGCTGCATCAGCCCAGTGGTGTATTTCGTCATTGTTTTGCATGTCCATGTGCTTTTGAATGGAAGAATGAGTTGCAGAGGTTTACATATCCCCTTTGCCCTTCGCAAAATCTACGTTTACTGCACCGCTTACAACCTGATGGTACAGACATGTGGGGTTGACCATGACCTTAGATGCACCAAGAGTACAGGCCTATTTGTGTATAGGATGCAGCCAGAAACAATCCATATCAGCTGTGAGAGTTATATGGCTGTAAATTAGCCTCACTTGCAATAGCTGGGCTACAAACTTCAGAGGGACTGCTGCTGGCTCTGGTCCAAAGGCACTCTGAGAGAAACCGACTGACTGTGTGTGTTCTCCTCTCTCAGACATGTGCCCCCACCTGGATTTGCTATGGCTTTTACCTCGGTTTCAGTCTATTTTGTGTGTCTCTCTGTCTGTCTGACTTTCCTTTTCTATACCTCTCTCTCTCTCTCTCTCTCCAGCCTTGTTTCAATAGAGTGCATTCCAACAATTCCTTACTGTCAGTCTCTCGCCCTCTTCCTCAGTCAGACCCATTCGTTAGCTGCTGTTGACAGGTCCTGGCTGAGACATGCCACTTTAACTGTGCTCTTTCCTGCCAGGATATAAAAAATAATAAAATGCAACTGAGAGCATATGTAATAATACTACTACTACTACTCATAATAATAATAAAAATACCATTGTATTATCGCCTTGGTAGTGCTATAATTCAGTATTAAGTTTTTCCTCATGCCTTTGCTGAGTGGTAATAAATCAGCTACTGCTCTCTGCACCTGAATCTGGCCACATTCCTCCTTCTGAAATTGGGAAACCTGAGAGCTGGGGTGAGTGGTCATACTCCAGTCTCGAGGGGCCAACTAATGACCTCCCATTAGACCATTTGGTCTACATGATCCTCTATTATCTCAGAGACACGCGCTGGAGAGAGTCAATCCCCACGACTAATCGAGGGTCAACTGTCTCCCCTCCAAACTCTGATGCATGTAACAGCAGCCAAAGGTGCACCTCTGCACACAAACCCATAGACCCTATGTACAATACAAATACAGTAGATTCATACTTTTCATTTAGAAAAGTTGACTGTGGTGGTGGCGCAACTATGCGATGACTGCGTCAAATTAACCACTGAATCTTTTCAGCAAATGACGGAAGAACGCATGAAATCAAATGCCATCATTGTTCAATAGGAGATTAGTTCAGGGTGCTCTGACCTTCTCCGGATCTTCTGAAAAGCTCTTAAATATTTGAGCAAGTGCTGTCATTTCTCTCTCAATTGTTGAGCATATAGAGGGCCCTCTGTCCTCCGAAATTGGTTGTCAGCTCGGGATAGTGTGTGTGTGTGTGTGTGTGTGTGCGTGAGCCAATATTTGAGGGGGTGTGATCTGTTCCACACAAGAATGCTCTTCATGTGCAACTTCCTTGAATCTCTGTGTATTTGTGTTTGCAAGTGTATGTGTGTGTGTGTGTGCATGTGTAAGAATTTAACTTCCCTAAGATGCACGTATGAGGCCGACATGTGCGATTTTACACACACATACATTACTGAGCATACACAGTATTTTTATGAATGTTTCTTATTAAGTTGTCGCCCCTGTGATGGAAAATGATGGATGGCCTTCTCTCAGTGGGATTGTGGTATGATGATACAGTCGCAGGTGTGAGTTTGGTGTTTAAGAGAGAGCTATAGTGTGATATGAATGCAGGTCCCTTTGGGAAAATCCCTACCTCTAGTCAAGAACCTGTCTCCCCACCCCACCTCCTCATCCTCCTCTTCCTTCTCCTCCGCCTTTTCCCTTTCTCCTTGGAAACCAAACACATTGCATACTCATGTTTTGGGAGCCACAAACTTTGCACAAAATAAAATGTGTTTTGACATGTAGGGTCATAAAATAGGCAACACTGAGCATCAAAGCAAGTTTATTTTAGTCGTCTTTTCCAAATTTAAACTTAGCTTGCCATATAGTGATGGAGATCAAGCCCACATTTAACTCATCATGGTCATGGCTACAGACCAAACTGAAGAAATAGTCCACTAGTAAGTAAAACAAGTAAATGTTTTAAAAATTAAGAAATAAAAAAAATAAATAAAAGTAGCTTTTCTAAAATATATATCTAAAAGCTTTGGGCTTTTAGATATAAAACAAAGAACTCTACATACACAATAAGATCTATCATGTAGTTTGATCATTTCACTTCACATCAACACCGTTTCCTTAGTGTTGTATTGCGCTGGTATCCTAAGTCACAATTGTTGGCCCAATTGTTACTACCAATGGCCTTGGCCAAACGTGCGAATATGAAACGGAGTGTAAATATAGCTCCATAGCTCATGTTGTTTCCTCCATTGACTCTTGTTAGAAAAACAATGGCATCCTATTATTCACGAGCCATGATTGAAATGGAAGAAAAGACTTAACTAACTGTGGGGACATTGTTCATAGCTACAGTGGTGTTTGAGAAAAATGTGAGGACCTGTCTAAAGCGCCTTAAGGCAGAAATTAAATGAACACTTTTGTTCTTTTACGCTTCACCTTTCAAATGTTTTTTTTTCCATGGTGAAAAGTTTCTTGCTCTTTTCTGCCTGTCACGTATTGTTATTGTTATTATGGGTGCTCGAGGTTGGCCCGCTCACACACTATTTCTGGGGCCTGGGTCGTCTGAGTTTGAAACATGCCGAGTCACCGTCAGGCATTGTTCAAAAATGTTCCCTAAACATGAGTGACCATCAAAGGTCAGGACTCTGAGAATAACTACTGTGATATTTAGAAACACCTTTTGTTTCCTGATCACCCAGCTAGCGGTGATGCTGAAGTAACAAGAAGAGTCAGTCGGCATGGCAACTATCCCGTGACCTCTCTAGCAACAGTAGCTGCATAAAGGTCTGTTATGCAATAGGCTGAATTTAGGGTCATGGGCTATTCATAAATGTTGGCTTTGCTTAAAGCATCTCTTGTTTTACATACATTTCATGAATTGAAACAGTGAATGCAAGGTGATCACACATGTTTAACTGTTAAGTGAAAAGTCACATGGGCTGCGTCCAGACTGCAGGCCAAAGGGACCCAAATCTGTCTTTGTTTTACTCATATGTGACTCAGATCTAATTCTTTCATAACAGTGTGAACAGAAAATATTTATTTTATAATTATTAAATATTTGGCTTGCTTTCTCCTCATCCTCGGTAATTTTTGCTCACAAATTCCCTTTCTTCCACCTGAAATCACCTTAAAAATAAAACTGTAGAAGCT
>JAPMOB010140602.1:0-27964 GCA_029875015.1 Lepomis gibbosus | reverse complement strand
TTTTTTTTACTGTAAAGTGTCTTTGAGTGTCTTGAAAAGCGCTATAGAAATAAAATGTATTATTATTATTATTATTATTAACCTGTCCAGTTTTAGCCCCAGAGAGGTTGCAGAGGAATGCCCCCTGTGACCTGAGGCGTTCCTGAATAACGAGACTTTTCTCTCCACTTTGTTTTTGAATGTTTGACAAGACCTGTCTCCCCCCGTTAGCATCTTCTGTCAAGGGCAGGAGCCCTTCCTGTACAGTATCAGGTCAATCTATGATGTGGACAGTAACCTCATAAAACACATGTAGTAGGCTCAGGTTGCACCATCATGTCCTATTTCAGATTTTACTCTGGGGGAGAACAACCTACAAATGATGATGATGGTGATGATGTTATGAAGAATATATGATGTTGAAATAAACATTGAAAAGAGGCACAACTACATAAAGTCAGTCGTATAAAATCTAGTTCATTTTTCTGGTTACCAGTAATGCTTATGTATTTCATTTTGTTGAATATGCTAAATATACTATGTTGATGAGCATATTAAGTAATAGGGATGATGGTTGGTAATGTAGATGTAATTTATAGTAACACCTGCTTTAACATACTGTGCATTCTTTCTTTTCATTGCTATCTGACTAACAGGTAGATTGGTGGAAGGTAGCAAAAATTATCTCTGTCCATAGAGACATTTAGTCCAGGAACAACTGGACATGGTTGACTAGTGTTGTGATTTCTGTCTTTGCAGTTTATCACTGGGATTGAGAGTGAGGAATATCACAAAATAAATAGCAGTGCAGCCAGCCACAGTGTCCATTCATTCAGTTTTGTGTTAGCGCTGATTTCCATAATACTATTAAAAATAATAGCAGTGATAAATACACTGAATGCTAAAGACAAATCTGCATCATGATAAGCTTGAGCTGTTTTGTTTAAAGCTGAAATATTACTATTTAATACTACATTTGAAACAACCTGCAGATTGGAAGGAAAATGCTAATAATTAGATGAAAATGTATAAATTCAGTGTCAGTCTATTGAATTCCATTAAAATGTATGGTGACAAATAACCCAAGAGACAATTTTCTTCTGAAGAAATAGGTCACAGATTCAATTACAGTCACTGAAGCATGGACTCAATCTATCATGCCAAATTAAGTCCATTTTAGCAACCTACTTTTCTCTGAGAATTTTATAGACACATTCAGTCAAGTGGATAGATTTTGCTCAAACAAAATTATATCCACTTTTCTTTCTTTTTCCAATTTATAGTGGTTTTAAACAGTATAAACATTGGAAATTCATTTTCTTCCCATAGAAAGCTGTTAAATCTGGGAGCTGAGTTTATCTGTCTGAAGAGGCGAGCACTTAGCCTTTTTCTGATGCTTATTGCAAGTTAAAGAGTTGTGGAGATTGCCACTCACTTATGTTCTTCCATGTTTCAACTACAGTTAAATACAAAAAGGAATTTTGTGACATCATTAATCATGTTTAGGGCACTGCAGTATATACAGTACACTAAGTAGACTTGTAGTCTTGAATCTATGCATAACTCGGTTATCTGTGACATAGAAATAGTTCACTATAGTATGCGTATCTGTAAATCCAAATGGTGTACAAACGATATCTGCCTCCAGTCTAATACAATGGAGGTGAAAATTAAAAAATTAATTTCTGCTCAAAATATTAACAAATTACATGAAAAAAGTCAATATTAACATCACCTTCCAGAAACCGTGTCCATGTTACTTAGGATAATTCACAGACTCACTAAGAGTTTATTTTCATTCATTCATTTCATTGGTACTTATAAAAACGTTTTAATTTTGCTAATCTATTAATTTAACAGGCAATGAAGTGTAAAGTATGAATATTGTGGTTGGCTTGGCACGGTATTTGTACAATTTTGCGGTTATCACAACAGCCCTAGTAATCACTTTAACATAAGAAAATGCACTGAGAATTATAATGCATATCAAAAGTTCTGAAAGTCCTCTCCATCAAAAACCCCGTTATTTAGCGTTTATAAGTCATGTATCAACAAATAAATGGTTTATAGCACATTATTACACACTAGTCATTTATTTATTCCTTCCAGTTAAACGCTACATGATTGGAAGTTAAACTAAAGTGTTACCCTAAGATGACACCTCTACATGTACATAAACACTGTCAACATTTAGAGACAGGGGAGGAAAACTTGGGTAAAGATAAAATACAGCACAATGAGGGTAACAGAAGCACATAGCAAAACTTTAACTTGCTGTATGGAATAAATTAGGTAATTTTGAAAGAAAGGGGATGCAATTAGAATACAATAATTAAAAATAGCCCCAAGTTTGATTTTTAGTGTTTAATCAGCACATTAAAAATTCATTGATTTAGCAAATTCTGAGTAGTGCAGAATGATTGCAGTCATTGGCACTTGGAATTGATCTCGGGTTGATGATGTTGAGTGTTGTTAGGTAATCCCTTTTGGGAGTGTATTCATTAAGAAATATGGGGGAGTGGACTGTCAGATATCAGGTTTTAACACAAAAGCAGATGGACTTGGTAAGTGTGATTTAAAGGTGATCTATTAAAACAGTGAATGTGCAGGGGTTGGGGCTGGCTGAGTGATGATTTAGGCAAAGAGGGAGTCCAGAGTTGAGATAGTAGGGAATTCCAAGGGAAGATTTCCCAGAGTCGTCCGTGAACCATCAGGTGACAGGATGAATGGTTTCCCGTGGCAGAGGACAGAGCACAATAGCAATGTAACAAGCAAGCAGGCAAGTATGCAAAAAATTAGCAAGTCTAGCAAAAGAGGGTTCTCATAAACCGGTTTGAGTAAGGTGGATATCAGAAGACATATGGTAGATGACTCTTTCTAAAATGCTGCAGGTTTAATGTCAGGTGGGTCAACCATATTCAGAATAACTGTCTTATCCTCAGAAGGGGGTAACACAGTGATGAAGTGAACGCGAGTTGTGAGCAGGGGCTTAGAGGAATGGGCAGGAGCTGCAGGTGTTCCAGTGCTGGGCTGAGTCGGTTCCTTGTTTTGAGCTACCAGGTGAGTTTAGTCTATTCTAACACCAGGGTTTTTACAGAGTCATGAACAAACAGGTGATCTGGGGGGGCGTTACCTGGGTTGGGATGATTTTGAAGAGTGGCTTTGACTTCCTTCTCTGTCCCAGTTTATGGCTCCGATGGCACAGGTGATTGGCCTGATGGTGTGTAAAGTTGGGCTAGTATTGTCCACTTTGCTGAAGACATGGGACAGGGTGTTAGGCTTGATGTTGCATGGGCCGGGTCTGTCCATTCCTAGACCAAGCTCACCTTAGCAGGGTCCATTTTTTCATGTCCCTCTGTGATGATGTGGCCTTGATGGCTTTGATGGAAAGGTGATTGTCCAAAAACCACGCAAGTACCTGCCAGTCATGTTGCACAAGCTCAGAAGGCTCTCTGGGACAAATTAAGATGTCATTGAGATAGACACAAACAAATCTGCCTAACATGTCCCTTAAAATGCCAGACACTGATAAACAGCGGGTGCATCAGTCAGATCAAAAGGCATACCAAGATGCTCATATGACCTATGGGAGTGTTTCCCATTCTTCCCCATTCTGATCCAAACAAGGTGGTAAGCGTTCTGTAGGTCCAATTGGGTGAAGAGAATGGCATCTTGAAGAGAGACAAAGGCAGCAATCATCAGAGGCAAGGGATATTTATTCTTTAGTGTTCAAACTATGTAAATTGATGCATGAGCAGAGCATCTTGTCGTTCTTTTTCACAAAGGAGCCGACTCCTGGTGTGGACAAGGAAGGCTGAATAATCCCAGTAGCTAGTGAGTCCTTGATATAGGTCTCCATGGCCTCACATTTAGGTTTTTAGATGTTGTAAAGGTGGCCGCTGTGAAGAACTGCACCAGACAGCAGGATTGATTGGACAATCAAACGGGCAATGCAGGGGCAAAGAAAGCCCCTGCTGCTGCCTGGGGTTGGACTGGGCTGGTTCTGGTGGTAACATGGGCCAGCAGTTTACTGTCTAGTGTGGTGGCTTTGATGGGCTAGTTGATGGCTTCCGTGGTTAGCCTTAGCTTTCATCAGCCCCAGAATTAATAAGTAGCAGAATTTCTGTGCTTTAGAGGAGGCGGTACTGTGGATTTGGGTCCTAGGGCAAGAGGACAAAGAAACTTTTGCTTATTACGATCCTCTCTCCCACTTGTGAGCCTGCCTATCTGACGAATACTGAGGGTATGTCAGAGTCGTGAGCTCAGGCAGTTTGACAGGTTGTAGAACCGTGGAAGAGCAGAAACTAAATTTGATCCAAAAACCAGGCAAGCACAACAGATGCAGGAGTTGATGAATATAAGTCAAAACAAACACAGGCTGAGAACAAACTGGCAGAGTTGCAGGCAGATGAGCAGGACATGGAAACACACAACATGAAGCAACACATGTCAAAGAAATGAACTGGCCAAGACTAAACAGAAATAAGGACTCTAAGTTCTGACACAAATGAGTACGGAGGAACACCAGGTACAACACATTAGGAACAATCAGGACAACATGGAACACATTTAGATACCATATCAGACACTCAGACAAATATAAACTAAAACAGGAAACAGGCAGACATGAAACACCATACACACAATTTTAAATTAGGACTGAGGCAGATCAACAACACAGGCTAGACTATGGTTGTTTCTTTTACTAGTGCTTGCTTGTGTGAGTCCTTTCCAGAGTGTCTCTCCCTTCTGTGCTCATAGCACCAGTTGTCAATACGGCTGGCTAGATAGATTAGATAGATAGATGCCTGTAGAATCTCTTCATTTGATCCACTCTCCACCGTAAGTGTACAGAACTCAATAGCAAAGGCAGCACCACTATGAACTTCCTATCATAGTGCACAAATTCATTTGGAAGCGTGTTTACATTTAACAGGATGATCAAACAGCTTACGCATGTTGTCAGTAACTTGCTAGGAGGTGGAGGCAGAAGACTGTTCCCGGAGCAACCCCATGGGGTAAGCGATCTTGGCCTTATTTGTAGGAAGGTGCTGGGCTGTAGATCAAACACTAGTCAAATCAGCTTTTTTTATATAGCACATTTAAAAACAACAGGAATTGACCCAAAGTGCTTTCCAAGAACACACTACACACAAAAACAAGTTTAAATGAACAAAAGAACAAAGAGTATTTACCACTGTGTATCCAACTACACAATAAAACACTAGTGCACCAATACACATTAATAAAATGGAATATGGACAACTTGGTAGAGATAAAATTCAAAGACACTAAAAGAAAGTAAATAAGAACGTCAGATTAAAATGGATTAAAATAAATAAATAAAATAAGGGACATAATCAGGTAAAAGCCAGAGAAGAAAGGTAGGTGTTTAAATTAGATTTGAAGTTCTCAGTGGTGAGGCAGGACTTGATGTTAGATGGAAGACTATTCCAAAGCCTGGGGGCAACAACAGAAAAGGCCCGGTCACTTTTGGTTGTAAGGCGTGACAAGGGGAATAAGAGGAGTTGTTGTGAAGATGACCTGAGTGACCTTGGTGCAGAATATGGAATTAGCATATCAGTAATGTATTGTGGGGCTAAGCCATTAAGGGCTTTATCAAATTATTAAATTTTGGAATCAATTCTGTATTTTACCACTAATCACTGCAAGTGAGACAAAGCAGAGTTATGTGCTGTCTTTTCTTTGTTCCAGTTAAAAATCTAGCAGCTGCATTTTGAACCATTTGTATTCGGTAAAGTGTTGAATAGGTCAGCCCCATATACAGGGAATTACAGTAGTCCAGCTGTGAGATGATAAGCGCATGTTTAACTGTTTCTAGGTCTCTGTGGGATAAAAATGGTTGATAAAAACTGTCCTTCACGACACTACTGATTTGCTTGTTAAAATTCAAAGAAGTATCCATAAAAAATACCTAAATTCTTCACTACAGTGTGCAAGTTTGTAGTCAGGGGACCAAGTGAATTATTTAAGCTAATGACAGAGCTTTCAGGGCCAAATAGAATTACCAAAATTATATTTTCATTTAATTGATGGAAGTTCCTCGCCATCCAGCCTTTGATATCAGTCAGACAGTTTAAGAGGTTTTTCAGAGAGTGAGTGCAGTCAGGTGTAACTGGTATGTAGAACTGTGTATCATCTGGTAACAATGATACAAAATATTGTACTATAATACCAAGAGGAAGCATGTATAGTGAAAATAATAGAGGGCCTACATTCGAGCCTTGAGGGATACCGCATTCAATGGCAGCAGGAGATGATGAACAATTTCCTATTCTAGCACGAAACATTCTGTCAGGTAGGATGTACACATTGTAACACCATGCCCAGTAGACCGACTTTTTCCTCCAAGCGTTTTAATAGAATCTCACGGTCAATTGTGTCAAAGGCTGCGCTAAGATCAAGCAGGACTAAAATAGCACTAGAGCCATAGTCGACAGAGAGAAGGATGTCATTTTGAACCTTTAGCAGGGCAGATTCAGTACTATGAAGTGCTCTAAAATGAGATTGGAGGTTGTCACAGATGTTAAATGTGTTCAAGTAGGAGGAGACCTGAAGAAAGACAACTTTTTTTCTAAAATCTTGGAAATAAGTGGTAGCTTGGAGATGGGCGTATAGTTGTTGTGATTACTGGAGTCAAGGCTAGTTTTCTTTAAAACGGGTTTCACAATTGCATGTTTGAAACTGGAAGGGACAATGCCATTGGTTAAGGAACAGTTAATTATCGCCAGAATACAAGGGCAAATAGTATTGAAGACTTCCTTAAATAGGCATGATGGAATAATGTCTACCGAACAGTAGGTTAAATTCATATGCATGACCACCTCCAGCAGCGGTGAAGATGGCACAGTCTGAAACTTCTGGAGGCAGCTAGCTGTATGATCGGTTTCTGAGGGTCTGATGTGAAATCCAATATTGTCAATTTTGTCAATAAAAAAGTTCCTACACGTCTCACAATTTTCAGTAGGAGTAGAGATAGCAGCAATGGCCAGAGTTAGGAAGGAGTTGATAGTTTTGAACAGTATATTATCTACGGGCATTATTGTTAATTAGTTCAGCATGATATTGTACCTTAGCTGGCTTAACAGCACTTGGTTGAATGGTTTAAGCAGTGTCTTAGGATTTCATATGAGACCTGAAGTTTGTCTTTTTCCAGTTGCGCTCTGCCCTTCTACAATCACGTCTAAAAGCCCGAGTGGAATCATTTAGCCATGGGGTACCAACAATCTTCGCCTTGGGTTTTTTTAGTTTTAAAGGAGCTACACATCCCAGTGTGTCAGAGCAGGATGAGGTAAAGAGAGTGACTACTTCCTCAGTATCAGCGTTCAAAGATACGGCATCTGCATAAAGATGTTGGAGAAGTGTGCAGCTGTGGCTGAGTTAATAGATTGACCAAGGAAATGAGGCTGGAAAGGAGTGGGAAGGGGACATGGTAGAGTGGAATTGAACATAACCATGAGATGGTCGGAGACACCAGTAGCAGTAATTTCAAGGATGGAGACAGAAAAAAACCCATGATAATACCAGATCAAGTATATGATCACTAAAGGTTGTTGTCCTTGCACCATGCCACCACGCTGGCCACCTCCCTCTTGTAGGCCGCTTCATCCTCACCAGTGATACCTCCTATCACTGCGGTGTTGTCCGCGAACTTCAGTACAATTTTGTATTTGTGGGAGGCAGAACAGTCATAAGTGAACAGGGTGTAGAGGATGGGGCTGAGGACGCATCCATGTGTAGTGGCAGTGTTTGTTATAATGGTGGCTGAGGTTCAGTTGCCAATCCTGACTGATTGGGGCCTGCCAGTCAGAAAGTCCAGGAGCGAGTCACAGAGAGAGGGGTGGAATCCAAGTGCAGACAGTTTGTGGATGAGTTTGTGGGGTATGACTGTATTAGAAGCTGTATTCAACAAAGAGCATTCTTATGTAGGAGTCTTTGTTTCCAGGTGGGAGAGGGAGTAATGGAGGGCAGAAGCGATGGCGTCAGAGGTTGACATGCTGGGGTGGTAGACGTACTGCATCGTGTCCGGGGTGTCCAGTATTCTGCTCTGAATGTGGGCCACACCACTCTCTCAAAGCACTTCATTATGATTGGAGTGAGAGCTACTGGACTGTAGTCATTCAGGCAGGTGGGTGGGTTCTTTTTGGGGTGAGGAATGATTATCCAGAGAAAAACACACAAAATAGAAAAAGAAGAAAAGGCCGTCATTTGGGAGCAGAGCGAGCAAACACGTTTGCCTCGGTGGGCGCCATGTCATACAGGGGCAAATGAGCAGGGATGGAGTCAATAGGTCAGACACTTCAGGAAATCAGGAGAATAGTAGGTAAAACTGGACACTGACACCAGAAACAGATTATTTCAAAATAAACGAGGAAGTAAAGCAAACAACAGCACACCCAGACAAAAGTAAAAGAATACAAAGGAATGCATGCACAACTAACAGACAAAACCTTAATGAGGGCACAGAGGCAGGGAGTGATAAACACTAACACACAGCAGGAAATAAACTAAAAACCAAAACCCAAAAACATTACAACAGGTTTCTCATGAACTGGTTCGAGTAGGCTGGATAGTCAGACATACGGTAGATGACTCAACTATCCGGCAGGGACTGGATGTCAGGCTCTTCCTTAAATGCTGCTGGTTTAGTGTCAGGTAGGTGATTGAGATGAGTAGCAGGTGTGTCAGAGCGGCAACCTCTGTAGCAGCGGCACACCCATAACTCCGCAGCCAGGAGAGATGAGAGAGAGAGAGAGAGGAAGACAGAGAAAGCAATGAGAAAGCAAGCAGACGGACAAAAAAATTAAACACAACAAGCATCCAGCATTCACACAAAGAAATAAAATCAAAACACATTTATTAGCAAACAGATGTCAAGGCCTGACAAATTCAGCTATCACTGCAAAACCCAAAAGTGTGCCATATTAATGTCGAATACACAATGCATGCCAAGTAGCAGTATTTGTCAAACTATAAAAAAGCAAAAATCAGTAATTGTGCAATATTTATAAGTGAATAGTTTGTTTCGTAGATGAAACATCCCCATTTTATGTTTCTCAAGTTAACATACCAAATGTTATTATACTAAAATATAAGCATACTTTCCTTCAATGTTTACTAACAGCGGATTATCAATTTAACCAATAATTACCAACCAACCACCAATAATAAAATTATTATGTTAATGCTGCCTTAATTTTACATAATAATAAAAGAGTTTTAACATCTTACAGTTCATTATTTTGATTTTCTGACCCACAACTCTGTTTGGATCAGCAACTGTTATCAATGAGAAAACTCTTAAAACCCTGCCTAGCATCAAGTTAGTGATTGGCTGGTGAACACAGTAAATCATTTAGCTGCTGAAGAGAAAGATATTTTGGTGGAGAATACTGAGCTAAGATGAGAGTGAAAATTGGACACAACTTCAAATTTAAAAAGCTATAATTTGGCAATGACTGACATTGATTCATTATGACCAACAAGGACAGGGTAGTTTGTTCTGAGACAGCTCCACAACTGTGTTTTCAAGGTTTGTGCTTTTAATATGCTTTGCTACTTCGATTAGCTTGACAAGAGGAATGAACTACCCTTGTCATGTTCACTGTAATGAAGGAATATGTCACCCATTGCAACAGTATTGCACTATTATCTGTCTTAATAGGTTTTGGATAGGATAATATTTGTCAGCTTGGGTGAAAGGCCCAATCAAACTCAAACGGAGGCATAATGTGCTGCTTGTAAGTAGGATACAGTCATTTTTGGTTTAAGGTTTTTCATTGGATTTTAAAAGTGGGTTTAATAGGTTTTGTTAATAGAAATAAAAATTCAAAACATTTGCAGCCATAAATGACAGCATAATATCTAGTGTACATTCTTATAAATCTTATGAGCTGTATAAGATCTTATACATCTTATCTTATTCATCGTATCTTATACATCTTATGAGATGCATAAAAATGGATAATGAATGTTTCTTTTTCTCTCTTCTCCTCTTTGTTTTTATGTCTAAATGACTTTTATGTTTTTTTTATATTAAGACCTACATCACAAAAAACATCCAGAGAACTACCATCTTTAACATTTTTTCAAATTCACACCACATGAAGCTGTATAAGCACAAAGTCCTAACTAATCAGAGCACATTCCATGGGAAGGAAGCAGGAGACAGTACACTGAATATTCACGAAAGTGATCAAAATAAATTATAAACTTATTGTATTCCATTTCATCCACCTCGTAAACTTTGTGTGTTGTGTCCTAAATCTCCACAACTGGCGTAATGCTGTGAGAAACTACAAAGAAACTACCTTTTGATGTTGTGTGTAGCTTTGAAACAAGTGTGTGACACTCCACAGTCCAAATCAAATGAATGGAAAGCCCATAATAGACTTTTGTGCATAGCATCCCTGCAGGAACTCAACTGAAATGCCATTTAGAAATACTTTTATGGATAAGATAAAATGTTTTTTCAAGTGTGGCTCAGACTCCAAAAGCTATTCCACAAAGGCCTGCAGAGTTGGGTGACACAGCGAGGAGTGATTCATCCACAATTGACGCCTCCAAAAACCAGAACAATTTATAGTCTAGTGATATTTAACAGAAGTAAATCTGCTCTAAGGTACCCCAGATTTTTCTCATTATCTCCATATATGCATTATGATGATGATGAACACTGACCATGAAGAGAGTCCAGTCTCCCGATATCTCTCTTTTCACTCAGAAACATTTTTCTCATATTTCATCTGAATGAAGTTGCTGTTATGTTCAAGTGCAGAACAACGCTGAACACTTTGGTGGAAATACTCTCAGCATTACATTTGGCTCTTTTTCTCTGCTCTGTTTGATCTCAAGCTTGTACTGTACTGTGCTGGATATTCTCCTCTGAAGAAAGCTCCATAAAGGGAGCTTTAATAATTCATGACACCAGATTTAGATTTGTGCCTCACTGCTCAGAAACTGAAAATTCTCCACTATGTTACTTTGCAGAAGAGCTGTGGATCAGCTTTTTTTAAGTTTGATATACAGTTCAACAACTTTTTACCAAGCATGATATATTGTTGATCATACACCATTTTATTGTAAATGCAACATAAAAGAATTGAAGGATGAAATATATGTCCAAATTATGTGCTGAGCCTCTTTCCATTATCAGGAGTATACCTCAGAACATATTAAAAAAGCCTTTTTCTGGAAACGGCTTCCTATAAAAAGCATGATAAAGTCTAGATATATACTTAATCAAAGGCACCACGAGCAGACTCAACATACACCTACATATGAGCATAAACTACATACAAATACAATACATTAAGAATGTTATCTTCGGCATGTATAATATAGTATTTCATGCCAGAGTGCCAGTGCTAAACAGGCATGTAAAAATAACTTTATCAGCAGCAAGAAGTGCCATCATCCATCATTTGTGAGTCACCTAAATACATGATGATACATACATATGCTGTATTATTTTGTGCCCTAGCTTTTCCAACACACACAATGCTGTTATCAGTTTGACCACTCCATGATGTAACATTAATCAAGTTACAGTGTTTGCTGTAATGAATGCTGTAACTAGTCTTTAGGTGGATATGGTTTATGTATCTGGCCTAGTTGCATTTTAATGAAATGAACATGATTGAGGAATATGCACCAGTCAGTTTGCTGTTTCGAGTGCTAATGCAATGTAAATGGAGCAAAATAATCTGCAGTGAGTAATGTCTGTTTACGTATGCACCATGCATTCAGTGTTTGGTTTCCCTTGCATGCAAAGTGTTACCTAGGTAATTGATTTTGCGAGGTTCATTAGGCACAATTTGTATATCAGATGGGCTGGAAAAGAGAGTTGTTGATTAGTTAGATCTTGCTTTCGGAAATTGCTTTTTTCAAATTCTTATCTCTGCTGCAACCCTAATGGCACCGTGCTTTAGTAGTGTTGCTGTTTTAATAAAGTAACACTGGTGAATCTCAACAACTTGTTTTGTATGCATACATGGTTTGTATGCTGTTTTTTTGTTATGTCTGTGGGGTCATAAACAGAGGAGTCAATGCTCTGGTTTATCAAAGGTAAAAACATGTCCTGGCTTATTTAAACACACGCACACACACACAAACGGCACAAGTTCACACATTTTCACTCAGTTCCACCATAACATGGTGGTTGTTTTCATTTTCATTGTTTTCCAGGATCCAAATTATACAGATGCGGAATATTTACTATTTACCATCCCAATGCCACCCTCTTCATGTTTTTCATGTTTGTTTTCATGGTAATGAAAAACCAAAATGCTTTAGATGTATAGACAGAAAATGCAATGACAAATGCAATACAGAAACAGTTATTAGGTTCAGGAAATGAGAGGTGACCACTCAGGACAGTGACTACCTCCTCATTTGCTCAGTACAACCGTTTTTTTTCTACAGGGAGGGAGGCTGAAATACAGAAGGCAAATCCTGACACTAGTTCACCAGAGGGTTTTTGTGGGAGAAATGATGGTTATTTCTTTCTTTATTTGACCAATTCAAATACCATATATCCATGAAGAAAAACATAGTCATACATCCTCCTCAATGTCATGTTTACAACCACTTTAAAAAGAACGTCCTTCAACAGCAGAGATAGGTAACATAAGCCACCACTGACAACAAGATACTTTCTAGTAATCACTTTTGATTTCAGCTCTTAACGATTGCTTGAAGAATGAAACCATACATATCATGGATCTAAAAAGGGTGAAGCTACTGATGTTCTCCTTGTCCATATGTCATCCACCTTCAAAATGTAATTTGGATGATATTCAGTGCTCTATCATTGATGATTTTATGTACCATTTCATGCAGGAGTTGACAAGTTCGGGCTTTTACAGACAACCAAATTAGCTGTAGAAATTTTATCATTTCAAGGGCCCCTTCAACCTCTCAGTGCTCCTTTACTGATGTTTGCAAAACCATTAGCTTCACCACAGAACCTTGTGATTTAATAGCTCTGAACTCCAACAGACAAAAATAAATCTTGCAACTTGGAGGTGAAGTCGCTTTAGGAGGGAGTTAGCAGCTGAAGACATTGGTTTGAAGCTTCATACATTTTCTAAAGATTGCTCAACACAATAATGGTTCATAAAGCAACTGCCTGTGTAGGGGACCTGTTAAAATTCTTGGGTTCCGCTGTTGTGCAAACCAAGAAAACCTATTTCCACAATTACACAGAATCCTTATGGTGAGAACTGTGTTTCTTAGCTCCATTCTGGGTATCATAATGACCCATCTCTGTGGTGCTTTAGTATTTGCAAGCTCAATTTGCTGGCTCATGAGCCAGCTTGCCAGCATAATGTTCTTTCTCCTCCACTTATTAATAATAACCCTGACTTTCTGTCCCTCTGAGCCACCACTTTACTTTGTACAACATGGCAGATTCTTCATACCTGTATGTTATGTGAAGCTAGATATTGAATGGGAAAAACTATTTTTCACAAGAAAGCTCCACAAGGTGCCTGAATTGACAGTAAGTGAAAAAATATGGTTTGTGAACATATACCTCCTGAAATTGGTTCCTATTAATTGTCCATTAAACATTTTGAAACAACTTTTTTGAGTCAAGATTGTCAGCTGTTTTGTTCTTTTTCTGCAATATCTTCCTGTATGTGTTCACTGCTGTATGGGCCATTAAAACATACATCCTAACTTGGTGGACTTTATGCATTCAAATAAGAATAAGATATTCCTCCAGGGGATGAGACAATTTTCATACAGTCATCCACAAACTTTGGTTAATAGTAAAATATGTTGTCATCCAACAAAACTTGTAAGTTCCCACATTAGAAATTGTTACCTAACAAAAGTGTTTTTGACTCTCACACACTGAAGGAGAAATTTGTGTGAGAGTGTAAGAAATTTGTATATAAAGCATACACACATGCACACGCATATGCTGTAACTTTGTGTTGTGCATCTACTAATACTTCTCAAGTTACATTGTTTGGAAAGAGGTAGATTGTGGCAGTGTATTGAGATTATATCATATTGCAACTCATGTTGCTGAGACTGGATGAAGAAATCTTTACCCACAGCCAACCTGATTATAACAGCACATGGAATATGTAACTTGACTTCGTTTTCCTCTGAGCTATTTTTGTCAGATCCTCTTGTCCACTTAGCTTGTGCAGGTTAATTGTCTCCTCGTTTCAGTCACTGCATGTGATGCAAGTTAAGAGGGACATGATTACAAATTCAAATGCTAATTTCCTCTGAGGCTCAAGAGGTGAAAATGCATGAAACATGCATGCTGGTAGTAACTATTTATATGCAAGGTTATTAAACTAGGGAAACAAATTAACCAGACATCACTCTGGATTATGTTAACATGACAAACTGTGGTAGGGCTTCTCGCTACGCCCACATGCTTCTGTGAATGCAAGCACAGTGGAGTGGAAGTGTTTTAACACTGTGGGATAAATACAGTACGCTGAGGTCATACCCCCAGAGCTACAAGAGCTGACCCTTGAATCTATGGCCACTGTGGTAATCCATTAGAGGGATCAGGGACACACAGCAGGCTTTATATAGTTAGATGCAGTGCAACGGAAATAATTGTCTTAATTTTGCTTGCAACATGTGTGAAGATTCACATTACCCCTGTGGCATCCTTCACTCAATGTCGGTTGGTTAATATAAGCTAACGATGGTACAGCTGATCTCTGTGGTGCCAATGGCGTTACAGTAATTGGTGGGATGTAATGCAGTGTTCGGGTGGGATTTGCCGTTGATGGGTACTCGATGTTAACTTAAATTGTTAGCAACTTTTATTTGCAATGTACTGGAGATCATTCCATTTGTCTTATTTGTAGATATTAAACGAAGTGAATGGATTGTTTGTGGGTGAATGATTGGCTGGCTGAACTGAAGTGGCAAATTGGAATAAACTTTTCTCTGCAATCCATCACATGCATGGATGTAGAATGATGTTTATGCATTTCTATCAGGTGACCTCACATGGTGACCTTCCATTACAGTAACGTCAATCTCTTATTTTGCTATCTGCCTCAATAAAGATCTCACAGCCCGGCCTCCATGTCTACTTGTTTTACACACAAAACATGAATTTGAAATGATGGCAAATGTCAATCTTTCGGCTTTAACAGATACGCGCCGCATTTACTTACAGTGACTCACTGTTCCTCAGTTTTTTGTCATTAAACTTCCATATGGCTTAGCTAATAAACTCTCGAAACAATCTTTGAAGCAGAGAAATGGAAGACCATTTTCCATTTTACCATTAAGATTATAATGTCTGTAGCTTCATGTATACTACCAACTGTACAGTTTTAATAAGTGTATCTCTCACACCATCACAGCCTATTGACATGTGTGACACTGGATACATGCCTTATAGATTTAATCCATCATCATTTTTAACCTTTTGAGTACAAATTATACATACTTTTTGTTTAAAATAATTATATTATATATATATATATATATATATATATATATGTGTGTGTGTGTATGTGTGTATATGTGTGTATATGTGTGTATATGTGTGTATATGTGTGTATATGTGTATATATGTTGTATATATGTATATGTTTTAAACCACTAAAACGTGAAGCTTTACACACATCTCCATTCATGTTGACTGCATTAGTGATGCCCCAACCTGTAAGTGCGTCAAAAAGCAGCTATGCATTTCCCATGGAATCTTTCATGCTTCATCAGGTAGAGATAATATACAGTGAACCACACCTCCTTAGCATCACCACTCAGCTGCATAATTTAACACAGCAAAAACAGTTAACATGTAATACTTATTATTATTTATATGTTTATATTTCTTATAAAATGTGATCACTGAAATTATCGCTGTTTTAATGTGCATACTGTTTACACCTTGATTGAAATATGTTTAATTTTAACATTGTGGTGATATTAGCCTATTTTAAAGCTAACTAACTTGACTGTACAGTTGTTGTTGGATGTTCTGACATAAGCATAGTTAATAATTTTCTAGTGTAACTTTACTGTAATACATCTATATTCTGATTGGTACACCAAATTATCTAAGCCCTTCCTCAAGGAGCTCACTAAGGAGCATGTCATGAGGCTATTGAATCACTAAAGCAATAGGAAGGTGTGGAGTGGCAAAAGCCAGAGCCCAGCCACAGGAGAGAAGTAAACAGGATCAAGTGAAACGATCTGCCCAAGAAAAAAGGGCCTATAAAGTAAACAACTGTGCAAAAAACAACATCCCAATGAAGAAAATAAACAAATCCTGTTTCTGTACCACAACCTCTTTTCTCATTGTATTTTTTTCTTTTACTCTCTCACTCACTCACACCCACACACCTACACACACACACACACACAACTACACACACACACCTAAACACACAGTGTTTTCTATCAATTTCAGAGACATTGCTTTTATTAGATCTAATCCTTGAAGACTTTCTGTAACCCTAACCCTAACCACTACTTGCCTAAACCTAACCTTACCCCAACCTTAAACTAAGTCTTTACACTAATATTTAATGTTTTACATTATGGTGACTTGCATTTTGTCCCCTTAAGGAAGACAAGTGCCCACAATGTCATTTATGTCCCCACAATGTTAGTAATACACACATACAAACACACATACGCAAGAATTGCACTGCACACTCGTTGCAGGAAATTTAATGGTCTCATGAACATCAGCCAGGGTCATGCTCAGGTCACCCCCAATTTATCTTAGCAATGCGCAGTGAGGGGGGTGTGTATGAAAAGCATCTTTACATTAGCTGGGGGTTGTAATTGATTAGCTACTTTGTGTATATAGAATAGATTGCAGTAGCACTCTGAAAAGGAAAGGATGTAATCAAATTGAGTCTTATCCTCTGACAGGATATAATCATTTGCTCTATGCTGTGCATTGTTTCTACACTGTGGTCTTCATTATTTTCTTTCCTGTTAGCACTGATTTTTGATTGTTCTGGCTGCTACAATTATTAGCATAACATGTTGTTTGAACATATGACAAATTAAAATAGATAGATAGATCTGGTCACCATAGTCTTGTACATACCATGCAGTGGTGCGTTTAGAGCTGTGCCCACTGCTACTGTAATATTTGGCAACTTGTTGGCAGACATATCCCAGGTAATCCTTTTTTACCCCTTTTTTGTCACTTTGCAAATGTAGAAGATTTTGAATCCGACTCATAGTGTGAGGTGTCAGTTTATGAAGATGCTCTTTGCAGGCCCCAAATTATAGCACACTTGAATGCTGCTCTTTTGAGACCTTCAGAATCACTCCATCCCTTTTGCTGTGGCTTATCAGCTGCTTGTTTGACCAAAGTTCATGCTGTATCTTTATTTGATTTGCTCTCCTATAATTTGCAATGTGCTGTTTCAATCATGTAATGCAAATTCCACAGACTGCAAAACAATGTTAGACTGGCATTTTCTATCTGTATTAACCTCTTTTCTTCATTGTTTATTCCTTTGGTATCTTTTTAGTTGGCATGCTTAGTCTGTTGGGCAATCTTATCTGGGCTTGGACAAAAGCCTGCTGCAGATAGTTATAAGGAATGGAATTGCATTAATTAAGTTCCGGTAACCTAATATGTTGAAACGCAATATGGTAAAATCAACCATTGGCATTTCCAGTATGCGGTTGAGGCACAGGCTTCTGCATATTCCATAAAAGCATTCTGGGAAACATCTCCATTGGAAAGAGTGGAAGCCTTTGTGGCTCCGTGGTGACACAGACTCACCACAAGGCAAGCTTTCGTCTATGTCCTGGTTTTGTAATGACTTCTCATGTCTACTCACAGTTCTAAATGCATTCCCATCTGTGAAATGCCAAACAAATTAAATTGAACGCAAGGCGATTGGATTCAGACATACTCCTCATTATGACCATTAGAAGCCAATGAGGTATTGCAAATATTTTATTGCCAAATTTAATGAAGCTGCAGTTCTCCATTTGAATTTCTTAGATATTTGCATATGCCAGCTCCAAACAGCAGTGTGTAATGAAGCTATTCAGCAGACCTTGATCCACTTTTATGGCATTGGCCAGGTGTATGCAAGCAGTGCATGCAGATCAAAAGTGTACACTATCTTACAACCTCCATATACAAGTCAGATGAGATGATTATCAGTAACAGCAAAAGGTGTACGGCTTAAAGACTATGGAGGAGTGGTTATGGCATATATATGCAAGTTTCCAGGTTTCTACCCCAAAGGCCAGATTTCACCATGCCTAATTGAGTTGCAGATGTAATACATATTTATGTGCTGAATAGCTTTGTGACATGTCCAAATGGTCTTAAAGCTCCTGATCCATTTTGTTTTTGTGCACTGTTTGGTCATACAGCGCAGTTTGTGTGCCTCTTTTTAAATACTGGATAATACTGTGTACTAATGCTGAACTGATTAATCACTAATACATGTTTTAGCAAGTCCTTTGGTAAAATTGAATGGTGTTGACTTCAACAAAGCAAAAGCACAGAGGTCTGTTCCCCCAGCTGTGGTGCTACACTAGTGCCATCTAGTGCGGTGTTGCTGTTGTCAGGGAAGACAAACTGGTATCATGCCTCACAGTTAGTATTGATGTATGGACCATGAAACTTGTCAAGCTCCCCAGGCCAAGTGAGAAAATCTTGTTGCAAAAAGCGCACTAACAACACAAATTCCACATTAGTCAGTGGATAGTAGAAGGTAGTTTTTCTGAACAGGCAGGTGTAAAGTGCCGTGTAAGTAGGAAAATCAGTGTTGCTCATAATATGCACATTAAGATCATACCTCTTAGTAATAAACATAAACAAATCAGAGAAACATGTCTAAACATCAGATTTAAAAACATATTATATGTATGATATTATTACATGTATTATGTGCATGTATCCTAAATGAAAGAATTTTGCACACGGACAGCCCAATCTGTTTTCTCTCCCTTTTTTGGTGAATGGCAAATTTTTATCCTAAACAAGACAAGAGCACCATCGTGTGGTCATCTAGGGTTTGATCACAAAACCAACTGAAAGAAAAGATATGAATTACTATATATATTCAGCCATGATTAACAAAAGTGGGACAGTGTATATACATTTATACTGTACATATTTTATACAAACAGTTATCAGTCAATTAGGAACAGATGTTGTTGTAGCCTTACACTTTTTTATATCCTTCCTGTACCACTGTAAAACAATTGCAGGATGGAAGGATTTAGAAGTATTCAGTTGGATAATTTACCTCTAGTGGTTTGTAGGGCATAGGGTGTGTGAATTATTTCTCCTAAAATAAGTCAGCCCATCATGTATATACTATTTCCTGTTGTTGTAGTTCTCTGTGTGTATTTTACTCCACTTGCTATTGGTTAGAGTATTACAGTTTTGTGTCATACAATACAAAACCAAAATGTGTGCTGTTAAAAGTGAGACCAATGTAGTTAATCAAATCTGTGGCAGCACCTTCCCTTAAGCACAGCAGTGTAACAAAAGTGGAGCAATATTTGAGTCGCTTGGCTCTGCTGCTTTTTTGACACCAGCCAGCAGACGAACACTGTGTTAGAGTGGCTTTCCTGTCCCCAGGTAAGCTGTACATCATCTTTTGTTTGCTGGGAAAGCCGCCATTACTCTGAATTTGGTTCAGTGTTAGCAGCAGTAGGTCCAATATATTGGTTTCTCTGTACAGAGGGATGTGAAACTGAACGAGTATTGCTCTCCTCTATATCAACAAATGCTGTCGAAATGCCCTCGAGCAAGGCATTTAGGAGAGCTACTCCATAGTTAACAATGGAATATGTGCTGCGCTAAGGTCTCAATATAAGTAACAAATGCAAAGTTTGCAAAGTAACAAATTTCCCTGAGATTAAAACAAGCTTCAAGAAATATGATGCAGGCAGTGCTGCACACACACAGCAGGAGATCTGGACCTCTTTTGGCATGATGATTCAACACTTTTGCTTTCACCAAGAATGGTAGCTACAATATACCTGTCAATGTGCCTATTCACATAAACACTTTCCATAAATATACAGGAAGTCCACCAAAGATGTAATCTAAATTTTAGACACAGTGGCCAGTTGACATACACTCACAATCCTTGTGTGGATTTAGGCAGTCTTAGATGCTTTTCTCTCTTCAGGTAATCCCAGACAGACTTGATGATGTTAAGATGGGGACTATGTGGAGACTATAGCATCACTTCCAGGACATGGTGAAGATAGGTCTTAATGACTTTCACTATATGCATGGGGTCGTTGTCATGCTGCAGAATAAATTTGGGGCCAATCAGATGGCCTCCTGATGGTATAGCATGATGGATCAGTATCTGCCTGTACTACAGCATTGAGGAGACCATTAATTCTGACCAAATCCCCAAATCCATTTATAGAACCCTTAATGCTTCACTGTTGCCTGCAAACACTCATTCTGGTGCTACTCTTCATCCCTACCTTCTGTTACAGCCACATATTTCAGTTTTTGACTCATAAGTCTAGAGCACCTGCTGCCATTTTTCTGCACCACAGTTTCTGTTTTCATGCATAGTTGAGTTGAATCTTATTCAGTACTATTAAAATTAGTATAATTTCAAAATGAAATGATTAATGATGTACTGCTACATACATTCGACATTGTTGTAATATAATTTTCTGAAAATACAAAGAACAAAGCAAACAATCTTATTTTACAGGAAGGTTAATTAAAACACTTTAACAACCATACTGTTCTATAAAAGCTCAGCAATGCAAATACGGACACATTTACTGTAAGGGCTTTGTAAGCAATAAAGAAGCCTATTGAACATAAATGTGCACATACAGTACGCAGCTTTAGAAAGAGGCCTCTTTACTGGCCTCCACTTTAGATCCATATGAAGAATGCATACAAAAAGTTTCACTTCTCTATTATCATCCTGTTTTAAAAAGTGCTGTAGTTGCACATACCCTTCTGAGTCATATATTTTACCAAATGAAACATTGATGTTCCCTCTAAAGCCTCCATCCTTCTTACTACATGTTTCACAGACAATAGCACTTTGCCAGCAATTTGTTTCAGCCAAGATGTATGGTGTGATAAATATTTAAAATCAAATTTGGCAAAAAGACGTAGATGGATGTGCCACCCCAGGCTGTCGTGGGAGCCACACACTAAAGTACAGGGACGTCCCTGCCGAGCTCTAACCATAACCACACATACACACAGGAGCACACACACACACATATGCAGTACAGTAACTGTAGGTGTGCACACGTGCCAGACCTATCAATATTACTTCTCTGTTGAAGTCCCCTTTTCCTGCTTTTTTCTATGTACTGTAGGTGACAGTGCTTGCATGATTGTCAGCACCCATATGTGTGAGCAAAAAAATTCGATTGGTGGAATGCGTAACACATTAAATGCAAAATGTACAAGTGTGTGCGAGCAAAAGAGAGTTGTTGGCACAGTTGTTTGTGTGTGCAGCAAAGGTTGGGGTGGAGAAGAAGAAAGCCTGCTGCATCGTAGCTGTGTATGGATGAGGCAGAATGTTGGTGTGTTTACAGTCCAAACACTCCCGCTGTGTCTGCTGAGAGAGTTGTCGGCTCTTTGCCAGGGATTTGCTACACTTGCATGACCCACACACTTGCATGATTTGTTTGAGTACGGGTCGACATAAATTAGCCAACAAGCAAATCCAAGCAGAGAGACCACATGCTGACTTTATGCCCATTGATTGAGGCAAGTATTTCATGCTGGGCACTAAGTTGAGATACTATAAACATATGCCAACATTCAGCTGTTTTTTTTCACTGCAAAACTTTAAATTCAATAGAATGTTTTCCGCTTCCCCAATAAACAGCAAAAGATTGCAGTAGAGGGTTGGTATCAAAATACTTTTGATTTGTGGAAACAGCGCTTACCACTTTAGCCCAACAAAAGTTACATTTGTGTGCATTATTCATCATACTTAGTATCATACAAATCCACTATTTGATGCTTTTATGGGATCTAAAAATACCTGCAGCTGATAAGATTGCAAGTAGATTGTCTTAAGATAGGTCTAAGCAGTAAATGGAAATATTAGTTAATAAACGTATAGCTAGTAGATAATTGAATAAGTGTTTCCCAGTGTGTTTAGTATACCCATAACTTGATGCCCAAATTATGTGTATTCTAAACATTAACTCTATCGTCCTGAGAGAGATGAGTGATCAGTGTGTTGGTGTCACCTAGTTGATGGATGGCCATTGAAA
Source organism: Lepomis gibbosus (assembly GCA_029875015.1). Lineage (NCBI taxonomy): Eukaryota > Metazoa > Chordata > Actinopteri > Centrarchiformes > Centrarchidae > Lepomis > Lepomis gibbosus. The sequence continues at coordinate 5,749 of JAPMOB010140602.1, read as the reverse complement.
TGCTGCTCCATTCATCACTATATAACAGTAAATGCTCAGTTTCCGGGGCTTGTCGTCTGCGCTGTGATGACTAATAGCCTGAGTTTAGAAGGCTGATAAAGGCACAGTGTAAATAATCTGCTTGGGAACAGATGATGCTCCCTGTACTGTACCTGCCCATCCCCTCGAGCGGCTTTTGTAAACCATTAGGAAAAGAGCATGGATGTGCCCACTTTGGGAGTGGTTTGAAAAATATAGCCCTATGTCAGTTATTAATCATCTTACCTGTGCTGACCAAGCTTCACCCTTATTAAAGTTAACTTGGTGTTGGACTGGGATGAAAGCACCATCTTTTTAGTTTGGTGAACATCTCCATGGTATTGTTTTGAAAGAACTCATGAATGTAGTGGACAGCTGAACAGATAAAAGAGTGTACAAAAGCCATGTGTTCTTAATGTACTACATTCTTTTTACCACAACATTATTGCAAATAAATTATAATTGAACAAAAAGATGTTAATAAAAATAAAAACTACATACGGAAATTACTGGGATGTGCGATGTGATACAAGAATATGTTTTACAATGTTCCCAGCAGCAAATACAAGTGACAGGGGGAAATCTTACTTCACTGTCTCCCGGCAACAAGATGTTCCCGTGTTTGAAAAAAAAAAACAATGCTGTGAGAAGCTGCTTCCCAAAATTGGATCTTTAGGAACACAATCTCAACTGAAAATGTAAACGATATAGCTGTTACAGTAGGACAAATTAACTAGACATTGATGTCAGAATGTGTTTCCAGAACTGAAGAGATGGCGAAGAGATGGCGAAGAGATGAAGTTTCAAAATGCAATGATGGGATGCGGGGATAAGATTCATTTTAATTGAGTCCAGTCTCAATCATATGCTCGAGTAATTTCAGTATTTTTAAATATTTTTCATGTATTTTCGGGTTGAAATGACTAGTAGGTACTAATGTTTTAAAATCTGATATCTTGCACGTATCAAAATTAGGTGCTCAGACTGTTATACCAGGTGTCTGACAACATCATGGAAAGGATCTCTATGAGTAAAACGTGGCAACACCCCTTGTTTTTAACCAGAAACAGAAGTCTCAAAAGGACAGTTTTCTTTCTAAAATCTTGTGAGAGGCAAGATATTGCAGGAAGGAACGTGAGTCAGAGTTGGAGAGACGAACACGGTGCAGTCACTGCAGCCGGTATATTTATTCAAGTACTGTACTTTAATACAATTTTTAGCTACTTGTAACTTGAATATTTCCATTTTATTTCCACTATAATTTGGAGGAAATATTGTACTTTGTACTGCACTGCATTTATTTGACAGCTTTAATGACTTTCCAGATTTAGATTAACAAAACAAAATATAAATCAACTAATCAATTATGATGTCAGTGCATCTCAGAAAATCAGAATTTTGTGAAAAAGTTATTTTTTTACCCAATAATTTCTTTCAAAAAATGAAGTTTATAATCTAGACATCTATACATTGTGAAATATTTCAGGATGTCAACCGGAGAACAGCCTAAGTCTTGTTCAGCACACACAACCATAATCATGGGGAAGACTTCTTCTTCTTCATTGTCCAGAAGACACTCACTGACAGCCTCCACAAGAAGGTTAAGCCACAGAAAGTCATTGCTGAAAGGGCTCTCTGTTTACCTGTTTGTGCTGTATCAAAGCATTTTCATGGAAAGTTGACTGGAAGGTGCAGCCTTGAGAGGTTTGCCAAGCAAAGCTGATTCAACAACGTGGGGGATCTTCACAAGGAGTGGACTGAGGTTGGAGTCAGTGCAAGAGCCACTACGCACAGACATCTCCAGAAAATACGCTACAAGTGTGGATTCCTAGTGTCAAGCCACTCTTGAATCAGAGACAATGTCAGAAGCATCTTTCCTTGGCTAAGGAGAAAAAGTCCTATTTTCAGATGAAAGTAAAATTTACATTTCGTTTGGAAATCAAGGTCTTAGAGACTGCAGGATAGGTGGAGGGGCACAGAATTCAAGTTGCTTAAAGTCCAGTGAGGAGTTTCAGCAGTCTGTGATGATTTGGGGTGCCATGTCATCAGCTGCTGTTGATCCACTGTGTTTTATCAAGTCAGAGTCAATGCAGCGTCTACCAGGAGATTTTACAGCACTTCATGCCTCCATCTGCTGACAAACTTTAGGGAGCTACTGATTTCCTGTTCCAGCAGGACTTGGCACCTGCCCGCAGGGCCAGAACAACTGGTTTCCTGACCACGGTGTTACTGGGCTTGTTTGAACCACCCAACTCACCTGATCTGACCCTCACAGAGAATCTTTGGTGTATTGTCAAGCTGAAGGCCACTATCAAAGCATCCTGGGCCTCCATAACACCTCAGCAGCTAGAGGCTGATAGCCTCCATGCCACGCTGCATTGATGCAATAATTTGTGCAAAAGGAGACCCGACCGATTACTGAGTGAATAAATTAACCTTTTTCAGAATTTTTCAACCTTTAAGAAGGTAGGCATGTCTGTATCTTCATTTTTTTATTTAATATTCTAATATTTTGTAATATGGGTTTTTTGATTTCCATGAGCTGTAAGCCGTAATCATCAAGATTAAAAAAAACAAAAGGCTTGAAATGTTTCAAATAATGTGTAATGAATCTAGAATATGTGAAAGTTTCACTTTTTTAATTAAATTTTCACTTTTTCACTATATTCATTTTTTTCCTGATATACTCCTGTATAGGTTAAGCTGCATAACAGAATATAATAAATAGAATATATAATAGAATAAGTTATGAATCATCTTTACCAGCTGCAACATTAAGATGATGATCACAGCAATGCATCACCAATTATAATCCAGTAATATAATATATATGATAATGAAATGGGGCATACTGCCTGTGGGAGCCTAAATGCAGATTATGCAGAGGGAAGTGAAGGGAATTTACATTAGAAACCTACCCTGCTTAATGAGTACTTATACTTGTTTTTTTTATAAGTAGGTTTACTTGTAATAGAGTATATTTGCTCTGTATGATTGCTACTTTTACTCAAGTAAAAAGTCTGAATAGGTTACTGCTTCCACCACTGACTTGGAGTAATAGATTCAGCTCTGTAAAACAAATATGTGAGGACAAGCAATTTTTTTCTGATTATTTCTGATATGTTACACTTTATATGTTGAATGTGTATATTGTAAGAAAATTATTTAACTTTGAAATAAATTCAGTTTTCCAAAAAATATGTTCGAGGTCAACTAGGATAAGTAAGTACAGGATGGGCAATAAAACAATAATCATAGCGTTATAATTTTCCTTAATATTAATGATCAAATAAATGTTCAGTTTCATTAATTTGAATCACAAACAAATAGGCACTTAATTTTTCTATTAAGATATTTTTTGTTGAGGAAAAAGGACTAAAAAATTATTTCACTTGTTTTTTGCATTTTAGCTTAAAAAATAGATTCTATCATTATAGATGTTTTGAATGTTCTACCTCAGATGTGTGAAATGATCCAGTTTGGCAAGTGTTTGTCATGTTCTGATCATAAGTACTTTAAAACCACAATTAACTCTCTGGTTTCTTCAAGTTTCACTCAATAGTAAAGTTAAATGTGCCTTTAAACTTGAAAGAAATACTTATTTGACATTTATCGTTATAATTAGAAATAGAAAATAACCTATTTTCATAGGCTACGATAGTGTGTTGAAAGCAAATTAAAACAATAACACACTTAGTAATTATAACAACAGCTGTCACTGTTTGTGAACTGGGTTATTGCTTTTATTCACAGCGATGAGGCAACGAGAATGACGGGAAAAGATGGGGAGGTGAAAGTTCAAACCTGAGGGGACCAGCAGAGAGGGGTTTCAAAGCTGGCCACAATGAACTGATACAAGTAAGCCTTTTAAGCCGTCGAGAGGAGCAACATTAAGGCATTTGATGCTAGGTAATGTTAGTAACTAACCATGCTAACACCACTGCAGTTAGTGTGTCCTCCCAGTACTGAATGAACGTAACTTCATGTGGCTTCCTGTGCTGTAAAATGTTAATTCCCAATTAATTTGACCCATTTTTTGAATACACTCAAGCCTGGAAGCCATTTTACTGCTTAGCTGGACATGTTTCTGTCGTCCATCTGTGACATTAGGCTAACGTTACAGGTGTTTCCAGAAGTTAGGTTAGGTCTAACGCTAGGTCTATAGTATGCTGTGCTCAGAATGGTAATATTCCCCAACAGTAATAGCTGTAGTAATTGCAGTTTAGCACTGGCTTTACCCTGAGCTTGTTCCGTATTTGTTTTACTGTGGCATTTTTGATGGAACATGTAGTAACCTCGTTCCATCCAGCAGGTGAAGGTGCACTGACACGGGCCCTTGTCACTTAGCTGACACTACAGAAGACATTTTGTAATATCTTAGCAAGAAGAGCACAGGTAATAAATCACATTAATAATGATGGCTAAATTCCACTTAAGTCTTCCAGGCTAGCTGATTGGCATGGCTTACTGGCATACTTAAATAAAACAGAGCCATAATTACTGTTATTACACACACCTGTGCTTTTGCTCCTATGACAAGTCAAAATGCCTTCTGTGAATAGGCCTATATTCAGAGTACAATTTAAGTAGCTATCTCACTAATTGATTGACTAATTAACTGACTTTGTCAATGCCAAGTTTGGCAAACAGAAAAGCCCCAGAGGTTTGAGACATACTTTTGCTTCCAACCCAGTGTTGACCTCCTAGAGTTTTATGTCAGATAATTTCCACCACTTTGTCTGGTTTCCATTTATAAACTTGTTGTGGGTTTTAGAGATAAAAAACAATTTGTCTTCACACATTTGGGCTTCCAGTTTTTGGAAATGAAAATGTATTATGTATCCTTTAACTTACCACATTTATATAATTGATTTGAAAACGCTTTCCCAATCAAGATTCTTTGCTGTCAAGAGTTTTGATGGGTAGACCTATCATGAAACATTGGAAGCGTTTCCCAATAGTTACAAAGGTATGCCATCATGCTGGCAGAGTGACAGTAAAGCGAGATTATAAAGAAAGATTATAACTTTCTTACATCTTCCTCTCTGATCTTTTTCTTCCTTTTGTAGTAGATTTTGAACACCCTTCATAGCAATTTAAATTTATCTATGTTTTGTCAGAGGGAATGAGGCAATAAGACTGCAATCTCTCTTTGGTTGTGACTCCTCCATGGCAGTGTATTCCTCCTAAACCTTTGTAACTGCTCTCCAGATATTACTGATATGCCCATTATGACATCCCAAGTGTAGTGTTGTTCCATTAGCTTTTTAGGCGTCAATACTGACATAAATGTAAAGATTCTTAGCCATCATTTAGTATCACAATATATAAACAAAACATCCCACTTATTTTCAGGCAAGCAACTTCCTACAGGCCTTCTGACAGCGTTAGCACACAGACGAGTACAGAGGAGGAGGAGAAGGAGGTGGAGTAGGAGGCAGGCAGGCAGGCAGAGGTGGAGGAAATAGTAGAAAGGAGCTTTAAAGCAAGCTGAGCCACCAACTGCTCCTGCACATCTTTTCTCTTATCTTAATAAGTAATGAGGCTGCCACAGGCTGACAATGAAGTATTTTGAAAATAGTTCTAATGTATGGCTTTGAAAGGAGTGGCTGGGCATTGATGTATGGCACAAACAGGCTTGGAAACAAGTGAAATATTAATGGGCTGTTTCCCAGGAGTTAATGTGGGATTTACCTGATTGCTTTGGTGAGAGACGGGGGCTGTGATGAGG